>CM060954.1:50873103-51015976 GCA_030765055.1 Mantis religiosa
ATAATCGTAACGGATATTATGAAACTCATTAAAGCGAATCTTGAACACGATAAAAGTTACAGATTTTGATTTTATGTAAATTGTCTTGAACTTCTTTTGTAATTAATACAACTGGAAACGTAAGGGATAGGGTTATTTGCTGAGAAAACGCAGAACTCATTGAAATACAAATTTCTGTAGAATCCCTCTTTTGGAATCACGAAATGTTCCCTGAAGGTTACTGTGGTCGCCATATACCAATATTCCACAACTTCCTTCACTCTTTCTCCTTTAATCACGATAAGCAAATACCGACTTTAATACAACCAACTGAATGTTGTTTCCGTTGCATATATGTGTACATATTTAAGCATGCATTGTTTACTTTGAAATAATTCTAAACAATTATTCTAATATGACTGATATAAAATGGTTAGTACACTTTCAACACGAATAGCATTATATGAAATAATAATGAATAAAGAAAATCCTCAGTATGTTCTTTATTCACTTAAGAGAACTAACCTGTAAATTTAGAAATTATATTTTTGGAGCTTTAGTTTGAGTTCTTGCCATATGTTTTAATTTACTCTATTGCCGGCCTCGGTAGCGTAGATGTAGCGTGTCTGCTTCGCGTTCTAGAATTCACTAGAAAATACAGTAGAATACACTGGAAAATACAATATAATACACTAGAAAATACAGTATTATTCACTAGAAAATACAGTATTATTCACTAGAAAATACAGTAGAATTCACTAGAAAATACAACAGAATTCACTAGAAAATACAACAGAATTCACTAGAAAATACAACAGAATTCACTAGAAAATACAACAGAATTCACTAGAAAATACAACAGAATTCACTAGAAAATACAACAGAATTCACTAGAAAATACAACAGAATTCACTAGAAAATACAGTAGAGTTCACTAGAAAACACAGTAGAGTTCATTAGAAAATACAGTAGAGTTCACTAGAAAATACGGTACAATTCACTAGAAAATACGGTAAAATTCACTAGAAAATACGGTACAATTCACTGGAAAATACGGTACAATTCACTGGAAAATACGGTACAATTCACTGGAAAATACGGTACAATTCACTGGAAAATACAATATAATTCACTGGAAAATACAGTATAATTCACTGGAGAATACAGTATAATTCACTGGAAAATACAGTAATAATTCACTGGAGAATACAGTATAATTCACTGGAGAATACAGTATAATTCACTGGAGAATACAGTATAATTCACTGGAGAATACAGTGTAATTCACTGGAGAATATAGTGTAATTCACTGGAGAATACAGTATAATTCACTGGAGGATACACTAGAATTCACTAGAAAATACAGTATAATTCAAAAAATTAAAGGTACAAATCATATAGAACCTGAAAAAATAATAATTCTATAATATTTAAATATATTAAAATAATCATTTAATCTATATTTAAATACAATTCTACCTAATCACAAACCTAATAATCTAACACAAGTTCTGATCTCGGTCAGGACGAGTTACCTGGATACGGTTTTTTCCGGGGTTTCCCTTATCCTAAAAGACGAATGTCGGGTAGCTCTAAGCTCTATGGGCTCGAGCTCATTTGAGCATCATTTCACCCGTTCCATTTATCGTCCGATATGGTTTAACGTTGGAGGACGTAAAATAAAAAAAAAAAAAAAAAATGACTTACTCTATAACAATTTCAACTGTTTTACTCAGGTAGTTTGAGTAATTCCAGAAGAAAAATGCGTCAGCTTTTTTAAATTATCTTAAGTTCGGTTTCCATTGGAATATACACGAGGTTTGATTCATTCCCGTGTTTTGTTTTCCTGTTTGCCTGCCTTCCAGCTAGCATGAATTTGGGGAAAGAAGGGACAAAAATGATAGTGTCAAAAAAAAAAAAAAAAAAAAAAAACTGAGGGTAAAATGTTGAAGTTTTCCTTCTGTTTTATTCTATTAGCATTTACGTCGCCGTAAAGTCCGACAACCCCCAATAAAAGAAGTTGAAGGAAGAAAGAAGGACAATATCACTGTCGCAAAATGACATACTGATTTAAAGAACTGCCTTAGATCCTCAAGAGCTTATATTCACAAACTCCAGTGAAATATAAAAAGAGATTGTAAAGAAATCCCAGCGCTGTTGGAGGGAATGTGCCACACAGAGAAGCACTGGTGAATCATGAATGGCTTTTAACAATGAAATGGGACGAGAAATCTGGAGAGAACGGGAAAGAGATTTTCTGTCAGTTTCGCTTGAGGGATGTAAACACAGCCTCTCCCAAAAAGCAATTATTCACAAACAACTCCGGAACCGGAAGCATTCTTTACATGCAAAAGTGGTTCTGCCTGCTCTCTTTTAGCACAGAAGGATGTGCTTATGACTTTCCGGTAACATATACTTGAAGCCTTGTTCTTCAGAGTCGGGGAACACAGCTCGTCTTTCCTTTGTTTTCTGCAGCTTATTCTTTCTACAGCATGTTCAAAGCAGTAAGACGCTTCCGTCTCCCTAATCCCCAGTACCGAATTATTTGCTCTCTGTCAACACAATGCTTATCTTTTCTAGAGAGATAATATTTTTCTTTGTGTTAAAAAAAGCATGACTGTTGATTGTGCCGCTATGTAAGTTACTAAAGACAAAGATAAGAATGCAAACACACAAGAACAGTTAGGACTACCTTTGGTGATTAGCTTGCTAGCTTCTATATCCACAAGTCGCTGGTTCGATTCACTTTCTGGAGGAAGTCAGATTTTCACTAGAGAGGACTATTCTTCGTTCTACCTAAAAGCTGGAAGGGTGGCTCATAGTGTAAATGTGTCTGTAAATTTTATTTAATGTTTATGAATAAAATCTAACTTAAGCAAATGTACAATAGTAATTCATTACTTGACGGTACAGCGAAAGTAATAATTAAAAACGAAAATATAAGGTTCAAAGATAAAATGTACATTAAAATCCAAACCCATTACCTCGGCAAAGAAAGGAAAAAATATAAGATAGAATGAAGAAATACTGGGAACTAAGAAAAGAACAACACATAGAGAAAAGAAACGAAAAGAAGCTGAACGAGGGCTGTTCAATAAAGAATGATCATAATTTTTTTTTACGGTCATCATTTTTCGCACTAAAATTCAATCTTATTATATTCTGTTAGCTTAAAGTTAAACAAACACGACGTAGTAGTTTCATTGTTGGTACTCCTGCGTTCCCGCCTGTGAGAACCAGGCAAGTTCAGACATGTTCAGTATCGCCTATCGCTGCAATGGAGGTAATATGCAGTTAGAGTTGATGTTAGAGGAAGATCCGGAGTTTATTTCAAACGTAATCACCTGCTGATGAAACTTGGCTACATCATTTTGATCCTGAGAGCAAACAGCAAAGCTCAGTGTGGAAATCTCCTTCATCACAACTCCCCCAAAAGCAACAGTGTTGCTTCTGCTGGGAAAGTTATGGTCATCTGATTCTTTGATATTCATGGAATGGTTTATCAGCAAGTTGTACCTGCACACACATCAGTAACTGGGCAATACTACAGGGATGTACTGAAAACATTGCAAGTCCATATCAGGCGCAAAAGATCACATTTCCATGAAGCAGGCTGGATGCTGCACCACGATAATGCGCGGCTGCATATTGCCAATGCTGTTGCTGAATATCTTGAAAAAATAAACGTGAAGTGCATCCCTCACCCTGCCTATAGTCCGAATTTAGCCCCATGTGACTTTTTTCTATTCCCTAACTTGAAGAAACACCTTCGTGGGAGGCATTATCCATCATCAGAAGCAATGGTGAAGGCTGCGGAGGAGATTTTGAAGTATCTCTCATAAAATGGTTTCCAGCATGTCTTTGAAGACTGGCAGAAACGTTGGGACAAGCGCATCGCATTCAGGAGAGACTATTTTGAGAAGGGCCATCACAATTATGAGGATGAGTAAAGGTACGTTGTCCAAAAAAAAAAAAAAAAAAAAAAAAAAAGGTCATAATTCTTTATTGAACAGCCTCGTACAATAGTAAACGAGTGACCGCTATTGTTACTTTTAGTTTAATACCACAAAACTGTTCTGTAAAATTAAGAAAAAAATATAGGAATTATCTACTTTTCTGCTTGTTTAAAATTAATTTGGATGTTAGGATATTGAAAAGTGAATACCTTAATCACAGAAATAACAAATCTAACGTGTTAGTTCACATGATTTTCTCTAACACTATTGTTTATTTTTATAACAAATTCTAATTACTATTTTTACAAAACAAAATTGTGTTCTACACTTACTTAAAAAGTTTGTAAAAATAATTTCGTTACACATTTATTTGTAGATACAAGTGGGATGTAGGCACCAGGAGTGATAGTCAAATGTTTAAAGTGGTACGCTATACACTGGTCTTCAAATTCCGTCCCCATTCCATGACGTCACGAAAAACAACTGAAAATTGACAGAAATTCAAAAGAATAAGTGTTGAACAATTTAAACCAATAATAACAAAATATCGCAAGTAGATTATGCATCAATAAAGTTATTTGAAATGCACTCTATGTTTTAAGTACATATATATATATTTTTTTTTTTTTGTGTAGTAGGTTTTCGTCTATTGCTTAGTGTGTACCAGTTGCTCCAGATTATGCAAAACTCGTTCTGAAGAAATTGGATCTCTCATACTGTTTCTATGTTGATTGTATCAATGATCCTTTTCTTTCCTTTGTTTTTTTCTAATTTTTTTCAGGGTATGTAAGAGAATAAAATGCATATTTTCCCAAAGAGTTCCTTGGTTTTACATAAGTGAATATATGATCCCAGGCGATCACATATGGCATCTGTGGTGAACAGCATGGTGCAGGGGCGGCTCTTCTCCGGGATCTCCGGTGTGCCCCCACCAATCATTCTACCAATTCCTCCATTATCACCTTTCCTTCATCCACTACCGAATTTTGTATTCTTAAAAAGAATGGAGCATGCCAGTAAATAATAACACAAAAATCATTGAATATATAGCTTCTATACGCTTGAAATCGGCAACCTTTTTATTTTTATCGAAATGAACTACTGTATTGACTGTATGACCAACACTGGCCATGTAAAGTAATTATCCTGCGACCTGAATTACTACGAAACAAAGTGTCTTGTCTAGAAACACATTAATTGACTACATTCAGAGTATTAGCTAATTGACGTACTGTCGGCTTTCTTTGATATGTGACGTCATACAAAAAGTTTATCTCTCTATAGAACGACTGACTAATTTATGAGACAAGCTGCAGTCTCTTAGCCAACTACTCGCTTTAAAAATTAATTATTGGCAAATTGGGGTCTTCCCCTCGAAAAGGGAGGGAGCAAATGAAAGACATATGATCTGCTAAGTCCCTCCACAGTGAAAGAATGGATGATATATGCGAATGGGGTGGTAACTGTCTCCATGCATTTGTGTAGCCGCAGTAATAGACTGCTTGGAACTAATTTGTAAACAGCAGAAAGAGAAAGCAAATAAAAGTTACAATTATTACTCATTCGCTGAAAGTGTACCCTAATCTGTTGAAGGTACAGATTCAGACTTTGTAGAACACTTTGATGAAATTTTGTCACTGAATTATGCAACTTATTATTTCCAAGAATGTCAATATTTCTATCGTTTTCTCTTCTTATTGATTTGAATTTTCAAATGCTCTTCTCAAACAGTAAGTTATTTTCTTTTTAAGGTCTTGGCCTCAGAGCCTCACATAGCGACCAGCTCTTAAAAGATTTGACTTTCGTTTAAGTCTACTTATATTCTATTTCTGTTCTTCTACAATAAGATGTACATTAAGACAATTTCTGCAAATATTTAATTTAGATTGACACGAAGTAAGCAGAAGAATAGGTCTACGAGCATAGAACAATAACCATTTGTAAGAGTGGTTTCTACAAGATGTGAATGCATTATATCTGATTTTTCTGTGATTTACCACCTTCATTAACATTATGTAATAACATACATGATGTTCAATAGAAAAATATTTAACATACCGCTCTCTTTGCACGATCAATGGAGAGAGGGAACAAGAGAGGGGGAGAGGGAGAAAGGAAAAGCTTTGGGATAGCTTTCACCCTGTCCGAAGTTTGAACTCGGGGCCTTTTGAATGTGAGACAGACAGGCATCCACTCACCGCCGAAGTGGGCTTCAAAAGTTCGACTTCCAACTTTGCACTAGTTCTGAAAAGTATTATTATTTTCTTTAATTTTACGTGTTTATTTCTGTCACACTCTCGTTTTGTTGCCAAAATTCATAGAGCAGCGCCTTGTTTCATATTAGGGTTATGATAAGATTTTAGAACCTATGCAATAAAAATAGAGAGTGTTCATGTCAAAAGTCGCCGTTGTATTTCGTAATAAAACCAAATATGTCCCTTAGTACTTCAGTAAAAACGTATGATTAGTGCGGCGGAGATGTTGCCTATTAGGCGAGGCATCTGAATATGAAGCTTTCGGATTATCGATAGCGGTGAAAATGTAAACGGGGTAACGTAAGACAACATGAATTTTTAACAGTGTGGAGTGTGGCCCGTTTGGTGAATGTAGATAAAAACTTATTGGTAAAGTGAGTAAAACCTATTGAATACTTTCAAGAATTTACTTGTTAAGCAAGCATTTGCTATATATTCGATGAGAATGAAAGAGAATACTTGACTTGGTTTTATTCAATTGTGCTGCTGTTTTTGTTAAAGCAGTTTGCACCTGTGTTTTTAAATCTCAGAGTGTAGTGGTAAATCTTTGGTATAAAGGAATCAGTTGCAACATTAGAGTATTCGACCCACTCTCTCTCTCTCTCTCTCTCTCTCTCTCTCTCTCTCTCTCTCTCTCTCTCACTCTCTCTCTCTCTCTCTCTCTCTCTCTCTCTCTCTCTCTCTCTCTCTCTCTAATCTCTATGTGGCTATAGTCCAAAGTGCAAATCATTGGAAATTTGAAATTTATTCGATCAGTTTTTCTTAATTTGTTCACTTCCTGTACAGTATTTGTTTATTTTTACTGGTTTGCTTTCTGCCCATTTCTTTCAGGAACAACATAGAGCGCTTAATTGCAAAACTTTCAACTATTCCATTTTGATAATCCAAGTCGTGTAGATAGCGAAGTACTTCAATTTTTTTCTGAGTATTATGGCTCTTTCGCATGTTGCTCTACATTAGGGATGAAAACAGTTAAATACTCAGTACTTTCATCTTCAAACTTTAGTGCTTTAGGTATTCCTAGGGCTTTGTTCCCAAATTTGTATTTGAACTGTACTTTTAAAAGAATTTGCAAAAGAAATACACGTGTTCGGTTGCCTTTGATCAACCATGCGAATGGTTATCTATTTACTTTTGTATAACTAAACGAGTTTTAGAGTATACTTGCCAGAATTTCCGGGTTTATTGCCCCCCAGGTATCTATTTTATTCACTTGAACAGAGTATTATCTAACTAGTAAAAGTGCCAGTAGAAACAAAGAATACTTACCTTATTTATGTGACAATTATAATAGGGTATGCAAGAAACACTAACACGTTTAATTGTTTTATTTTATGCTTCTAAGTGCTAAATCGCAAAGCAGTTATTAATAGACCACATCTGGTGCCCTCGCTTTGAACGACACGCTTTCTAGGCAGCTTCTCCTGTACCGTGTAACGTTACGTCCTTCCCCTTGGTGTTAACTCAATTAGTTTAAAAACAATTAAGTACTTCATGAAAAGGACACTCAGTACACCTGATCTCAAAATCAAACAGTGGTTATCATCATGGTGATTACCATTATTATCTGGTACCATTAGGCATTGTTGTTGTTTTCAAATGCTAGGCTTTGGCAATGGAGCCATTAGCTCACTTGCTCTCCAATATTTCTGTGTAGTGGGTCCGGCAGGTAGGGTTTCACAGGTTAGCAGATGTTCTTCAGTCATTTTCTCTTCTTTGTTGTCAAATGCTAGGCTTTGGCAATGGAGCCATTAGCTCACTTGCTCTCCAATATTTCTGTGTAGTGGGTCCGGCAGGTAGGGCTTCACAGGTTAGAAGATGTTCTTCAGTCATTTTCTCTTCTTTGTTGTCAAATGCTAGGCTTTGGCAATGGAGCCATTAGCTCTCTTGCTCTCCAATATTTCTGTGTAGTGGGTCCGGCAGGTAGGACTTCACAGGTTAGAAGATGTTCTTCAGTCATTTTCTCTTCTTTGTTGTCAAATGCTAGGCTTTGGCAATGGAGCCATTAGCTCACTTGCTCTCCAATATTTCTGTGTAGTGGGTCCGGCAGGTAGGACTTCACAGGTTAGAAGATGTTCTTCAGTCATTTTCTCTTCTTTGTTGTCAAATGCTAGGCTTTGGCAATGGAGCCATTAGCTCTCTTGCTCTCCAATATTTCTGTGTAGTGGGTCCGGCAGGTAGGGTTTCACAGGTTAGAAGATGTTCTTCAGTCATTTTCTCCTCTTTGTTGCACAGAGGACAATTTGGACTTGTATAAATTCCTATTCTGTGTAAGTGTTTGGCCAAATAATCATGTTTCGTAAGTAATCTAAAATTTGCTACTGCAGCTTTACGTGGGATTTCTGGAATAATTTCTGGATTTTTAATTAAAATGTTCCATTTTTTATCTTTGGCTTTGTTAGATATTGATTGGTTTTGTTTGTTTTTATATTTGCTTTTGATTAATCTTTTTATGGATGTAAAGGGTAAGTTTTTACTTTTGTTCTGAATTAAATTTGCACCTTTTTGGCAAGAAAATCAGCTGATTCATTTCCAGCAATTCCACAATGTGCAGGTATCCACTGTAATATAATTATTTTCTGTAGTTTTTGAAGTTGTTGGATCATTTTATGACATTTCTTTAATTTGGATTGGCCTCATTTTATATGAACTTATTGCACATAATGCTGCTTTAGAATCAGAAATTATGAAAGCATACTATTCTGTATAGAAGGTGTTGGAGTGAAATATGAATAGCCGTTACTTCTGCATCAAAATTTGTTGTGTGGTGTCCTGCTGGTTGATAGAATGAGAACAGTGCACACTTAATTCCTGCTCCTGAGTTGTTGTCCAAGTTATATCTGTGTAGATATGTAACCATTCTTCAGGTGGGTGTCTATTGTTCACAGTTTCTAATGCTAGTGCTTTTAGTACAGGTTTGGAAGTTTCAGATTTTGTAACTATTTGTTCTAAATCTAATTGAATATTAATTGGTTCAAACGTCAGTGGGTTTTCTTTGATTAAAATGTTTTCTTTAGAATTAGGAATATTCAGATCTGTTTTTAATTCCATAACTTTTTGTAGGAAACTTGTTTGTGTTTTCATCTTGATTGGTTGTAGTAATATTTTCTCCCATTTTGTTGTTTTTAACCGCAACATTTTTTCATGTTGTATTAGTGCCTGCTCCTCTAAAGTTAGATATATTGGATAGTTCCGAGTTAAGGCTTGAATTACCGTGATTGGAGCTGATTTTGCTTCACCAGTTATTAATCGCAGGACCTGATTTTAACCATTAGACATTGTTAGTATGTTACAAATAGCAGCTTCTACAGTCGCTCTTCACAATGCCATGTAAACATCATTGAGGGGCAAGCATCTCTAGTGTTGTTACCTACGCGACTACGCTTGTTTGTCTTCACTTTAGACAAGTGGCCGAACTTTAAAGTTGTAAACAGAGAGTACTAATGGACTGTTATATTACCACAACAAATCCATCTACAACTTAAACGAGAAGGAAACAAAAGTACTATTAACTTATTCCATTATATTGTTGTAGACCAGGATTGTAAGGGGGGTGAAAGACTTACAAACCTAATCTCAACTGGGGGTGTAGCTACTGAAAGGGTAGAGCGAAAGAAACATCTAAGTCAAACCGAACTGAATAACTATATTTCAAAGATCCCTAGTATTTCTACAGGGCACTCCCTGGATCTGGAAGAGATCAGGGGCGCTTTGGTAACACTTAAATACATAATAACATAATGCAACTTTACCTTTAGCGATGTGTTGTTTGCATGGCTTAAACCTTGTGACTGTCAAAAGGTGTACGATCTGGTACGCCCTGCTGGCTATCTTACTCGTGGTAGCACTTTGAAATAAACTCTTGTTGATTCTTACAGAGACCGGCAGCAAGTCCTCTCTCAAATCTCTGTGAAGTCTCTCCCGCGGGGGCTAACTCAACCAAGCTTAAATAGGGGTCCTACCAAAAAGTCAACTCAGCGATTCCCACGCTAACTGTTAATTTGCACCATATTGTGCAATCATTATTTACATCATTGAGAACATGTTTAAACCTGTTACTGACCAACTAAGCATTATTTCCCTTGATCAGCAGGATGTGTGATTCATTGTTTAAAACATGGAGAACAAGTTGAGACCTGTTACAGGCCACCTGTGAATTATTTCCCTAAGCCAGCAGGATGTATGATTCAACAGTCCAAAGTACATGTTGTGCCAGTCAGCAGAATTTACACTTAATCATACAACTTTTATACACAGCTGTACTCAAGGCATCGAAAATATATGTTACAGAATAATGATTACAGAAATTTTCAAAACTTGCTCAGCCTATACACGCAACAGTATGCTCTCATTGAAGACAGACATCATATGGAATAGAGTTTAATTTTGAACTAGGATTAACAACTATTTCTGTATTAAATCAGCCTTCAGACATTTTTGTATTATTTACAGAATTTGCTAAATATTCACTAATACTTACTAAGTGAAATGTGCAATTACTAAATCTTACTTTACGATTGCAGTATTATTAACAAAGTAGCTCAAATAGCCGGTGTCGTCCGTGCTTTGATGGGTTTTTTGTACAACATTTTGTTATTTGCAAAATAATATAGAAAACAGGCATATTCATAATGAAAAATCTCAAAATTGCCTCCAATCCATTCCTGAAATGCAATACACATATCGGTCTTTCTTGATAACTAAAGAACATGTTTAAAAAGGCAGCTAAATTTTCAGTTCTGCTGTTATTTACACATCCTACATTTAACATAAAGGGTTCGTTGAGTGGTAGAAGATGATTGTAAACATTGCACCGGAAGAGTAGTTATTTGCTGGAACATTCCCAATATGTTAACGCTATGGAATATGCTCTGGGTGTGATTGTTTGGCCTTATCTGGCCGGGGTTAAGTGGCAAATGCCATGTGTCACGACCCACACATCTCCGAGAACTGCGTTCCTTGTCGGCAGATGGTTCGCATTAAACTAATATCTACTGTTTTAGAAAACAACGGATGATTATTTTCATGGTAGAATAGAAAATTCGAACATCATATAGCATTTTTAATCCAGATTTATTGAAACCTATTTTACACAGTGGTATGTTAGGGTTAGAGTTGATACATAAAAATATACAATTTTAACGAAAATATTTTAAATACTAGAAGGAAGAAATGGTGTTTTAATCTAATGCATATTAATTTAAACTATTTCAGACGTTTAAACACTGAGTTTATAAACATCATGAAGTACTTATACTGTTGTGGCTTCATTAGCAAAGATGTGAGCGGAGCAGAAAGATCAGTTCCTAGAGAGTCTAGCTTGAATATTAATTCTTATCTTTCTCTCCAGAAAATAGGACAACAGAAAAGGAGATGGACCACAGTTTGAAATTCTTCACCACACCTGCACTCGGTGTTGGATGTTAAGTGAAAGCGTGATAAGTATTCACCAAATTTACCATGTCCACTTAAAAGTTGTGTCAAAACAAAATTTGGTACAAGAGTTTCACATTTTCCTCTGTCATATACACTAGGGAAAAATAATGTTTTTGTTAAACTTCCATTTGGAGTTGTTAGCCATTGTTGGTTCCATTCTTCAAGAATATGTTGATGTATTATTCTCCTTACAGTAGAAATAGGACATAAAGAGTATGCCACAGGAAGATTGGATTCTGTAGCCTTCTTAGCCAAGCAATCAGCTCTCTCGTTACCTAAAATTCCACTGTGTCCTTTAAGCCATCCCATCAAATATGTCCTGGATGGTTTTGAAGCAAGGTTCTGATTTCATGTGCTAATGAATTTAAATTGTATTTATCATTAATAGCGAGTAGAGCTGATTGTGAATCACTAAGAATACGGGCACTGCTCCCATTAACAGTACACCACGTAGCTTCTTTAATTGCTAAGAGCTCCGACTGGAATACAAAACATTCAGGTGACAATTTAAACATGGAGTGAGTCAGTTCCGTTTGGTTTTCGTAAACAACAAAAGAACATCCTACTGCAGATATATTATCTTCAAATTGGTAACGCGAACCGTCTGTATATATGTAATAATCATGAAAATTACATATTTGCTTTAAACAGGTTACAAAACTTGATGGGTGTCCTGCTGTGGTAGGATGCTCCGGGATTTGTAGTTTTAAGTGAGACAGATAAGACGCACATTCACGTTCGTGTCTTAAATTCGTAATAGTTGCTGTTGATAAACCATCGTATAGCATTCGCCAAGTTAAGTTGTGTTATTATTTTCTCAGAGTAGCTCTACCTTTTCACTTCTATAGTTGCAATTAGCTTCTATATTTAATTCAGCAACTATTGTTTTCGTGTTGCATCTTTGGAAAATACTGCTCTTAAATGCTGAATTTGCTTTTTCCCCATCATTTCGTCTTTGATTTATCTAATATCTCAATTTCTGTCTCTCTCACACACAGAGATACACACAGATATACACATTGCAACTGTTTTCTAAAAATACTTTCTTTTATTTTCAGAGGCCTTAAAAATACATTTGAGGTGAAATCTGGACATCAAATTTGAGCGATGTGCAGTTCTTTCTTTATTTGGTACACACAGAGAATGAAAGAGTGAGAGAGAGGGGGGGGCGGGGAGACAGTTCTTCAGATATACCTACACACCTAAAACTTGTTTCTAATTATCTAAGTTAATTGATGAAAATTAATCATCTCTTCATACTAGCCATATACAGGTTAAGGTATTGGAATGGTGTAGTCGACATGAAAAATTCAATGCCACGGCGGGTATATGGGTAGTGTGAAGAAATTAATTTCCAGCAATGTGGTTCAAATCCCGGCCGTAGCATTGTATTTTTCATGGTGACTCTATCAATTGTTTCTAATTTTTTCTTTCTTCTTTTCTTTTTCAATAGTTATTCTTTTTTAATTTTTACTGTCTCAAAATATGTGTATGCAATCAAATATGGACTTAAATGTTGTGTGGGGTGCCATACTCTATCTGCTAGATACTAAGAGAGAGAGACAGGCGGACAAAGAGAAACTGATAGATACACCAGCACAGGCGAACAGATTTCTAAAAATGCTTTTGTTTTTTAGGGTGTCTCAAAATATTTATTTGCGGTGGAATCTGGACATCAGATTTTCAGATGCAGTGCAATGGTTCCTCATTTCACTTGGCACACACACACACACACACACACACACACACACACACACACACACACACACACACACACACACACACACACACACACACACATACATACATACATACACAAACACACACAGAGTGAGAGAGAGCGAGTGAATGACAGACCGAAACAGGTAGACACGATGCCCGCCTCGGTAGCGTAGTTGGTAGCTTGTCTGCCTCACGTTCAAGAGGTCCCGAGTTCGAATCTCGGTTAGGGTGAGTTACCTGGTTAAGGTTTCTTCCGGGGTTTTCCCTTGTCCTTCAAAACGAATGTCAGATGCAGATGTATTATTTTATCTTGACAGAAATCCTGCGCGGTAGGGATGAGTAGCAACTTTGGTGGGGATAGTGCACCTATCGCCACAATGCGTCACACGCGTAAGATTACGAGAAGGGAGTGCGGTGGATAAGGTGTCTAAAAACATATCTCACCCTCGAAGCCAGTATTGCACCTCTTATAAACTAAGTTATAATTCTTACTATGGTAGTAATCTTCACGCTTTTGTTGGATCTTAAATAGTACATAGGCGTTTATAATAAACCCTGTTCTCCTCCAGCAGGCATGATAAACAACGGTCGGCCTTTCGACATCGCTGCAGAGTCCCTGTAACGAATTTCACTCCAGGCATATCGTCTAGTATGCGCTGCATTGATATGTTTCATGTATATAAACTATATAAACTTCACTTCTATATCTCCGAATGTTTCGTAAATACTTAAGCACTTTTGCCCGTATGGTACGATGTTCGATTAAAATTTGTCTGTCACGCTTAGTGTTTTTTTCTCTTGTTTTTTACATATAAATCCTAGCTTCAAAAGAACTCTTCTTAATGTTCAAACACTGCCTTGGAAGTCAATAGAATTTTGAAGCTTCATAAGCACTTTCTTCAGACTTGGTCTTTGTTTTTCGTTCTTTAAAAATTATTCATAGTTCGCCTAACTACTTCTGAATTAAAACATCCAAATTATATTTTGTGCATGTTCTTAGTGTTTGTTTTCTGGGAATAGAGAAGGACGTTATTGCATTATCATCAATGGCATCAATGGCTTTTCTTTCCTTAATAACTCACCTAAACTGCTTTCAGACACAACTGTTGCCTCAGATGCCCTTTTCCAGATTTTTGTAGTAGACCTAGACCATTGTTCCTTTTTTATAAATCTATAGATATTGGTTATTACTTCTCGTGTTTTTAAATGTAGCACTTGAAGCTCTGCACGTGTTTACTCGCTCGCAACTGATATACAACTGACCTTCCCTCTCCTCCAGTTACAACCATTCTGAGGTGGACTCGTCCTGATACCACTTACAAAAATACATCTGCAACTCTAAGCTCCATGGGACGCTGGATTCATTTGAGCATCATTTCACCCATTTCATTCACCGTCTGATATGACTTAACTTTGGAGGACGTAAATTACAAATATATATACACGAACTTTTTTCTAAATGGTTCTAATTTTTCAAATTTTCTCTACAAATTTCCTTTTCTCTTCTAAAATTGCTTTTTTTATTCACGGGATATCAAAATATATATTTGTGGTGAAATATGGGCAACAAATTTGGGTGGAGTGCAATACTCATACTTTCTCTGCCTACTTGGTACTACATGGCAAAGCGAGAAAGCGTATCGACAAAAAATTACATGGTCGCTAAAGCGTAAAAAAACATTCGCAACACAGAGATGTTTACTTCAGCTTATCGTACATACACGACGAGTCCAGTGTATGTATAGTCCGTTCAGATATAATGTCTTCTGGACAGCAATGTGTCATACATCAGCAGGCGCGAGAAAACATATATATACACGCAGCTTCCAACCGCTCTATTTGTGTTTAGTAACTTACTGTACACCAACTTACTAATATTTCCCTCTTCTACTCGACCAGATAAGACCCGATAAGGGCCGATAACAGCGCTGGTCACCTGAAGGTCGATACGTCTCAACGCTCTATCGAGGAATACGTGGCAGAGAAGGTAAAATTTTTTCATTATTAGTTTTCCAAATAATAAATAGGATGGGATCTCGATACTTGCGATACCTCGATACGATATTTGCTTGGTAACGACATCGAACTATACTTCAGGAAATTCGCTCGGTAATTTTTCGATACTCCGGTGGTAATTCTGTAATTTTTATTTTCTTTTAAAATCACATTGCATTTTTCAGTTGACTCTAATTATTCAAGTATACCTATGGTGAGTGAAGAATCTTGATCATGTTATAGATCCTCTTTTGTTTGTCAGTTCATAGAAAGATCCACAAAGAATGACTCGAACTGACAAGTGAGAGTGCGGTGTAATGAATTTTATCCATATTTAAAAAGAAAAAGACGTATACTTGCCGCAAGTATAACATTGCAAATCCCGAGAAATGTGGTATCTGCACAGTTTACATTATGCAAGAAAATAATCGTGTGTCAAATTCAGGGCCAGTTAACACCTTCCTCGAAGAAATCACTACATACGAGTATCTCAACTACGCTTAATTATCTCATCTTTCTAGTGCATTGGATTACTGGAAAAAAATTCAAAAATTCAGAATTGAAAAAATTAGCTGCTAAATATCTGTGTATACCACCTGCAACAGCATTCTCTGAAAGACTGTAGCACTCATGAACAGTACTCATATGCAGGGGCGGCTTCTGAGGTAGTGCCGCTGTGCCATGGCACCATCTGTATGAAAGCGAAAGAAAGAGAAGTGTATAAGAATTGCGCAAAAGGAATTGTTTATGAGTAGTTGCTCCCTCGTTTGAATAGGCGCGATGAACGCCAGCGCTCTCTCTTGGTTGTTTTCCGTAGCTTGGTGCCGATTCCTGAACGGCACCGTCTACGCCCATAAACGCCTGTGTTAGGGCTAGGGGCTAAGATGTCTGCTTATACACGGCTTCTTATGGAAGAAGGTCAAATAAGGTAGTGCCGGGATTTCTCTGGCGCATAACTTACGCTTTGCCCGTTAGAGTGCAGTCAAACACGGGACTTCAGAGAACCACGATCCTGCCATCTAGCGAAAGACAATGGTAAGAATACATTTCGCGATATACCTTCCTTTAATGCAGTGTCACCATCCTACTGAAGTTAATGCTGAGGAACTTCAAAACGCAAATTAATGCTTAATGAAATCAGTTGCAGAAACACAACACGTAAATATAAATAAAATTAATTGGGTTTTTAATGTGAATATAGTATTAGATTTTAAAATTTAGAGACAGAATTACAACATGTGCATATTTTACAGTAGCAGTTTTGTTGGTAGAACATAAAACCCGCGCGTCCAGCATGTGTTGGACACATGTTTTCAAAGCAATGGTAGAGTAGTTCTGTATGTGCTCCTGTAGTGCTGTAGTTCATCGTGAGTACGGATTTTTAAAACAGTGTTCAGTGTTTTTCCTTTAAGTTAAAACTCACAGTAAGGTTACGAACATGAACAAGGTGAGTGAATTACTGAAAACTTCATTTAGTAACAGGACTCTAAGTGAAAAAATTCAGATAAAAACAATGGGTAGGCCACTCCCGAATCTGAATCTGCAGCAGCAAACAAAAAATCGATGCCGTAAGATTAATCCCGATATTTATCAAAAGAACAAATGGATTTGCCGCTGTGATGAAAAAAAATGCAGTTTTTTGTTTTCCTTGTGTGTTATTTGGGGGAGATGTCCATTGGTGTAAGACTGGAATAACTGATATTGGGCATTTATGGTCTAAAATGAAAGTGCATGAAACATCGAAGCGACACATGGACAATGTTCTGAGTCTTTCATTTCTAGGCAAAACCAATATTCAGGACAAATTAGATTCGCAGTATAGGCAAACAGTCAACAGCCATAACAAACAAGTAGACAGGAACAGGTATATATTGAACTTAATTATAAATTGTATTCGGTTCTGTGGTGCTTTGGAGCTGGCTCTTAGGGGACACGATGAATCTGACGCCTCTCAAAATAAGGGGGTTTTTCATGAGCTCATTCAGTTTAGTGCGGAGTTGGATAAAGAACTTCAAGTGCATCTCAGTCAGTCATCAGTTTTCAAAGGCATTTCTAAGACTGTTCAAAATGAACTCCTGCAGTGCATGTTGGAAGTGTATCACGAGGAAGTGCGCAAAGAAATAAAGCGTGCGGATTATGTTGCAATAATTGCGGATGAAACTACTGATGTGTCTTGCGAATTTCAGTTGGTTATTGTTTTGCGATACATTGTTTATGGAAACCCCGTTGAAAGATTTTGGAATTTTGTTAATTCAGAAGGTCAGAATGCTCAGTCTATCTCGGAGTGTATTCTGATAGAAATCGAATCCTTAATTGGAGATGACCGAGCAAAACTAATAGCTCAGAGTTACGATGGTGCAAACGTTATGAGCGGCGAGTCAAACGGAGTACAGAAATTAATAAAAGACAAATGCCCAAATGCGCACTACATTCATTGCTATGCGCACCAGTTAAACCTTATAAAGTCTACTGCAGCCTCAATTAATCGCAAAGCCCGCATCTTCTTTGCACATCTTTCAGGCATTTCTTCTTTCTTTTCAAATTCGCCAAAAAGATCGAAAGTGTTGCATAGCATAATTCAGAAAAGCTTACCCCGTGTGTCTCTCACAAGATGGAAATGCCATTCGCGAGTAGTAAAGGATATTTATGAAAACAGGAAGGAGCTTATTACTGTCATGGAAACAATTGAAACGAGTGAGAACATAAAATTACCCTCTACTATTGAAAAAGCTAGTTCATACAAACAAAGACTGCAAGATAGAGACTTCATTTTCTGGCTATCGTTTTTCTATAAGATAATGCCTCATGTGGACATACTTTTTAATCAATTTCAAAAGAAGACAACTGAACCAACCAAGTTAAAACAAGACATTCATAACTTTGAAACAATAATGCAAAACATCAGAGATGACATTGACTCCATCATCAGTCAGGTTAGTTTTGAAAATGACGAAACAATGCCTTACAAGAGAGCAAGGGTTGATGACAATAACAAAAAGCAAACTGCTTTGGAGGTGTGGGATGCCATCTTTGTGAAATAAAATCACGTTCTCAGTTCACTGGGCACCTAATTGCAACCAACTTATTTGATGTAAGCCAGTTTGACAATTATGTAACACATTTCCTAGAAAAATATCTTGAAATTACGGACACATATACATTTCTGGAGAAAAGAAAGTTGAAGGGAAAGCTTCAAGTGTTCTAAGCTAGGCCTGAGTTGAGAGCAGTTTCCGGTGCGGTTCCGTTTCTTTCGCTGATTCTAGAGGATAAACTCTATGCTACTTTTGAACAGACTGTTAAAGTTTTGAAACTTTTAATTACTATGCCTATCTCGACATCAGAAGCAGAGCGGTGCTTTTCAATGCTCAAGAGGATTAAAACTTTTCTACGAAACACAATGAAAGAAGAGCGATTGAGTACCTTAGGAATGCTGTCCTGTTAAAAGCTGTTCGTGTGCAAAATTGACAATTTCAATTCAAAGGTGATAGATTTATTTGCCAACAAGAAGGAGCGACGAATGGATTTTCAATACCGTTCCTACTAATTCATTTGAAGCTCTCTTCATAAAGTCATGGAGTTGCTGCTTTCGGTGAGTACAACGCTTTTAATTTTTAAAAGTTAGTAATTTCATTAAACAATTTTTAAAAATTCAGATTACTCATTTTGCAGTCAAAAATTGCGTCTTGTGTGTGTGTGCGTGTGTGCTCGCTCGTATGTGTTTGTGAGTGTGAGACAAAGATTTCTCGAGTTTGTTTCGTTTGATTTCAGCGCGAGCAAAATTATGGCTAAAGCAATAACAATAACTGTCTCTCTATCACGAAATCGTACACGAACGCTTCGTATCACATTCTTCATGAACTGTATTATCAAACTGTTACTGCACTCGTTACACCTGTGCGTAACAAGAGTACCGATGTCATAAATATCTATATCCGTTTTCCTGTACGTTCTGTATGGTACAGTATATTATAAAATAGGATAGATTATTGATAAGATTACCTAAATCGTTCGTAATTGGTGCACATATTCATATTTTAATAGCCCTTATTTATTTATGGCACCATCAATACAATACCTCACCGGCCGCCCCTGCTCATATGTGACAGAAAACGAAATAGACTTGCCCCCGAAAAAGCGAAAATGCTAGTATTTTGAACAAAAACTTATAAAAAAGGACTGTTTTACTTTAAATTTCTAATGTAGTGTTTATAAATAAGAACACTGGTGGTTTTAGGTTTTGTCTCATTAAGTATGTGCATCAATTTAAATTTATTAGCATGTCATAGTTCTCCCAACATTCTATTTTGTATTGAAACTAGAAGTAGCAGTGACGGTATCGAGTATCGAAGTAGCGGGTATCACAGAAAATACTGTGTATCGAGAAAAACTGTTATCTAACCATGCCTAATAGTAAGCCTTCTGAAGAGGTAGAGCAACACTTGTACCTTAAAAGGTCTGACGGCCTGCTCTGCACAAATAACTGTGTTGGATAAGTGCTTGCAGGAGGGCTCTTCCACAGGACATACGTCCGAAGTGTTTCATAATAGCAGTCACCAATTGGATAGGGCTTCCTAAGTCCCCTGATTCAATCAATACAATCATCATCTCTGATACCCTGGGAGACGATGTCATGGGGTTTAGAACAACTGAAGCAGATATTCATAGAGAAACTGACATCTCTAAGAGGGATCTGTAGGTGCAAGTTTTCCAGCTGGTCTTAGAAACATGCATGTATACTAACTGGAGAGTTTAGTGTCGCGTCGGCATATTGGCCATGATAGCTCAAGGAGTTAGAGCGACTGGACGGAAACCAGGAGATCTGTGGCTCAAATCCCGGCCACGGCATTGCATTTTTCAGTTGACTCTAATTATTCAAGTATACCTATGCTGAGTGAAGAATCTTGATCATGTTATAGATCCTCTTTTGTTTGTCAGTTCATAGAAAGATCCACAAGGAATGACTCGAACTGACAAGTGAGAGTGCGGTGTAATGGATTTTATCCATATTTAAAAAGAAAAATAAACTGAATATTGTCACAAGTGACTGTTTAATTCAAATAATATGTTGGGTCATCAATGACTAGTTGTGTGTGTGGCATGTCACGTGACCTTTCCCTCTCGATAGTGAAGTTTGTACAAGGAAGTGTTCTCTGCATCTTATGTGGCAACTGTTGACCAGGACCGACGTGGGTTCGCTGTGTGTAACACAGGTAAAGGCTATGTGGCCACTTGCGTATTTTGTATTAATGTAGTAAACCTTTCATGTCTAAATTGTATTTTCAGATTTTGTAAAGTAATTGAACCTTTATACAGAAAATCCCAACATCTCCGCAAAGCATGTATATCCTACCTTAAGAGTTAATCCCTCGTGTAAGATCTGGCCATGCGATATCGTTATCCCTTACCATCCATGGTTAGAACTTCACAATATATTTTTTGAACTGTGAACAACAGGCTTTAATGGATATTTATATTTTTTTATTCATATATGACGATAATCGATTCGTTTTTCAGGTACAATGGAAAAAACGGATTTTAGGACAAACGTTCCGAACATAATTTAAATAACTAAGATAGTTTCTCTTCATTTGACGGATTTTAGTTTCTCAATCACCTGTGTGTTTCATACAAAAGTGCAGTATTGCACTCAAACATCCGATAGCGAGATTTCGCTGGAAGTACCGTTTTGAGGTACACCGAAGGCTCAGTATGCCCGCGTTTGCCTATTAGTAACATTAAGCAGAAATGAGTTGGATATTTAATTTCAACGTCGTCTTTTAAGGATGCAACACATAGATTACAAAAATAAATGAAGTAAAAAGCGTACACACTGCCATTCTAAACTACCCTTTATAGAAGAGTATTGTTCATTTTTATAAAATTAACCGGGAGAATGATGCTGTACTGTCTATGCTACTGAGGGGATTTGGCACGGAGGTCCAACCTTGGTCTATTGTACCTATGTCCCCAAGTGGGACACCCCTAGGAGTGAGGATGAGCCGAGAGGAGTCAGAGGGCGGCCGTCCCAAGGAGCCATGGCAGTGCAGAGGGCAGGGTTTCTATACTTTACCAGTTGACAACTCCCTGGCAGGCCAGAACAACCCGCATCGCTCCCTACTGTGTTCCGGAAACGGGCCCACCAGACCGGGTTCGGAGACCATGCATCGCCGAGACACTCCTATTCTTAAAGAGACCACCAGATGAGAGATAATATGAAATGATAATAGAGGTGAAGTGGAGAGAAGGGAAATTAACTTACACAGCATTCGCCTGGCGATCCACGAAAACCCCGAAAAAGCCAAGGTTCATGTAGGTCAGCAAGGGAGATTGATGCTGATTCAAATACCATTCATGTTTAAGCTATTTAAACTATTTATACATCTTTAAGCATGTGTTGAATTTTCTATAAATACTCAGTGGATTCCTTTCGATTCTGAGTGAATTTTATGGTTTTCTTTAACTGGTGAACTATAGAAACAGTATAATACACAAATAAAACTCAATAGATATTCGTTTTGACCAAGGGCTTTTTTCAACTGAAAGGGATTTAGATTTTGATGTACCGGTTAACTCTTTCGGAAAAGATCAACCTGTCAATTATGCCCCAAAGTTTTTTCTTTACTAGTTTTTTCTCTTTGGTCCACATAGTGCAGAAAGTCCTCCTCACTTCTTTCTCCAGCGGGTAGTTACTCTGCCTGCCAATGTTTCTTTGACCAATCCTGGAGCTCCAATCACTCTGTGTATTCATCTATTGGGCCCTGTTTCATTTCCAACCATAGTGCGAATGGGTGTTGCTTAGAAATGCTCATCTTAAACATGGCTAACTTTGTATACCAGTCATAATATAACACGAATTTTACCAGTAGTTTACTTGTTTGCGTAGAATATGAATGTAGGTATTAGGTCAGTGGAACTGGAACTGGATTATATTGGAAGGGACTCCGTCACGCAATCAGACTTGGTTCATTGTACATATCTGTGCTCCACGTGGGGTTTCCCAAAGAAGAAAGATGTCTAATATGAAGACCTTACCCTTTGTCATAAATTCAAGTCTTTGCTTGATTCATTTTTAGGCCTTAGCTCTGTTTTATGATCCTTCAGTTCGTCTAGTGATGTAATTAGTCGTCAGCAAAATCATTGGAATGGTACTGTACCATCTGTACATATATCACAGTTTGTTGTGATTTTCAAAATATAACATCTTCTAGAAAACAGAGTTTGGGGATATTAGATCTCCTTATCTAAATCCTCTTTGTAATTTAAACTCATTTCTCTGTCTAGATGTACCTACTCTTGCTATATAATTTGCCTATAATTTCACCAAGATTCTGATGCATTTTTCTCCTGTTCTTATCGATAAATGCAAAATATAAGTTGTGATTGTACTTTTCTTTTTTGTTCTAATAGCTGCGATATCACTTATAGGTGGTCAGTAGCAGAGTTCTTATACCTGGTTCTCTTTCAGCACGAAAGCTGCTGCTTGGTGATGACTTTGGAGAAAATGTTGTGTACATTTGAACATCAAGCCGATAAAAATCAGAGAAGGCAATGTATACATAGTTGCCTGTGATATAGACTAAGTTTAGAGCGTGTTGTTTTTCCTAATAATTTGTTGCGTGTTTATTAATTAAGCGTTATCTTCATCTTTGAGATCGTTATGAATGGTGTATCTGTGATTGTTACCACCACTTTTTATCAGGTTTGAAAGCCTATATCTTGCAGTTATAGTTATAGTCGATGACTTCGCTTACCTAGTTACGTAACATTATGTACATTTTTGGAGACTGGAAGCAATTCAAGTCATATGATTGGTAACTTAAACCAACTTTTTAAAATTAACAACATTCTCAATTTATTCAAGCTTATTATAAACACTAACGAATTAAAATCTCAGTATTGCTTACTGCCATTAAACTCTGTGATTTCAATTCACGGTTAAATAAGTTTAAAAATTATTTGTGAATTGCAAAACTATTTTATTCGTGACTTAAGTTAAAAATGATCTTCAATTTAGTTTATAGAACTGTTTTAGGTTACTTTTAATTTATGGGGTTTAAATGTGCACATCTTTGCTTACCATCAATTAAGGTTATGATTTTGTTTATGCTTAATTCAGGCCAATGGTGTAAAAAATTGCTTCAAAAGCCTCTATTAGACATCCTTACTCAATATACATGAACTTTAATGGCTACTTTGTGACTAACGACATTAACAGCAAGTTTCAAAATAGTGATAATCCAACAGAAGCCGCTATTTATATGGGGAAAACTTAAATCAAAAGTAAATTACGAGGGCTGTTCAATAAAGAATGATCACATTTTTTTTTTTTTTTTTTGACAACGTACTCATCCTCACAACTTTAATGACCCTTCTCAAAATAGTTTCCCCTGAATGCGATACACTCGTCCCAGCGTTTCTGTCAGTCTTCAAAGACATGCTGGAAACCATTTTTTCAGATATCCTTCAAAATCGCCTCCGCAGTCTTCACCACTACTTCTGATGATGGATAATACCTCCCACAAAGGCGCTTCTTCAAGTTAGGGAATAGCAAACAGTCACATGGGGCTAAATACGGACTATAGGGATGGTGAGGGATGCACTTCACGTTGATTTTTGCAATATATTCAGCAACAATATTGGCAATATGCGGCCGCGCATTATCGTGCTGCAGCATCCAGCCTGCTTCATGGACATGTGGTCTTTTGCGCCTGATATCTTGCAATGTTTTTCAGGACATCCCTGTAGTATTGTCCAGTTACTGATGTGTGTGCAGGTACGACATGCTGATAAACCATTCCATGAATATCAAAGAATGAGATGATCATAACTTTCCCAGCAGAAGCAACCACTTTTGCTTTTTTAGGGGTTGGTGTCATCACTGAGCTTTGTTGTTTCCTCTCAGGATCAAAATGATATAGCCAATTTTCATCAGTAGTGATTACGTTTGAAAGAAACTCCGGATCTTCCTCTAACATCAACTTTAACTGCATGTTACCTCTATTGCAGCGGTAGGCAATACTGAACATGTCTGAACTTGCCTGGTTCTCACAGGCGGGAACCAAGAGTACCAACAATGAAACTACTACGGCGTGTTTGTTTCACATTAAGTTAACAGAATATAATAAGATCGAATTTTAGTGCGAAAAATGATAGTAAAAAAATTATGATCATTCTTTATTGAACAGCCCTCGTCTGTATATAGCAGACAAAAAACTCATTGGAGGCTGGCCCCGGAGTTCCGACGGTAGAGCATTTGCCTGCCGTGCTAGGAGTCCTCGGTTCGATTCCCGGCTGGGGGTGGGAATTTTTCTCCAGCCAAGATGATTCCTCATCTTCCCCAGAGTCAGGAAGTATGAATGAGGGCGCGAATGTGTGTGTGATCTAATGGTTAAAACCCAACGAATACGAGTTAATACCTTAGATAAGTTACAAAGCAGAACGGCCGCCGATATGACCACTGCATTTAAAGGCGGTGTATAAATGGAACCCACAGACACACAAGCCCGCCTCGGTAGCGTAGATGGTAGCGTGTCTGCCTCACGTTCAAGAGGTCCTAAGTTTGAATCTCGGTCAGGGTGAGTTACCTGGATAAGGTTTCTTCCGTGGTTTTCTCTTATCCCTAAAGACGAATGTCAGGTAACTCTAAGCTCCATGGACCCCGGATACATTTGAGCATCATTTCACCCATTTCATTCATCGCCCGATATGACTCAACGTTGGAGGACGTAAAATAAAATAAAATTAAAAAAAAAAACACCCATTAGAGCAAAAGAAAGCACTGAACACGTCACTTATTTTTTTATTTTCCTTTTTTCACGCAGGTTACTATGGATATAGAGTATTTGTGCTTATTCCAAATATAGAGATATAATATTCCTGCAAACGCACGTGATTTCAAAGGTGTTTTTTTAGGGGTTCGTGGATGCTGCTACAAATTTACCGGAAATTATGTGAAATTGTTTGGAACATATATCAATGTACTCAAGAACATTTGCATTCAAATTTTAAAAAATGAAATGAAATGTGTAGTGTTTAACGCCCGCTTTTATTACATACGGCACCGCAGGCGGAGACACTGATTATACATGAGATGAAGATGGTGCACCGGTGGAATGAGATGGCGGGGGAAACCGGAGGATCTGCAGGCAACCCACTCCAGCGCCATGTTGTCCACCCCAAATCCCACTTTGCGGTCACCTGGGATCAAACTCGGGCCACCTAGATGAGAGCCAAGCGGTCTAACCACTCAGCCATGGCGCAGCCTACTCAATTTTTTAAATGTTAGATACTTACTAGGTGCGTTCAAGTTATAACAGCTCCTTTTTTCAGGGCTGGGACTAGATAGAAACTTCTGTTCCCCCCCTTTTTTTTTAAATACACGTGGACTCTTTGTGAACGCATTGTGATGGCAGCACTGTACAGTGCACAGAACTCTAGTGGCAGCGATGAGAGTAAGGACTGATTTTGATACTTAAAATGGCGACTTTTTCATTGCAAAAAGAGCGTGCAATCATTCATTTTCTCCATTTTCTTGGTGAAACACCTATTTAAATTAATCACCAATTGAGTGAGGCATGTGATGATGGTACAGGTTTATTGTCATACGATGTTCTCCTTTCATTGAACTGTCGCAGCCAGAAACGCACATTACACACATCCATGGTACCTTTTGGTAAAAATGTTTGTATGCTTGGATCCAAGGAACCTCAAAACATGTATTTCTGGTGAAATCTTGGCATCATACAACAAATGAAGGGTAAAGTGAGATGAAATGGAGGAACAGAAAGCTTGGGGGATGTACGTAATTTAGCTTCCCAGCATTCGCTTACCGAACCGGGTAAACCCTGAAAAACCTATGGATAGGGAAGGTCGCCCACGGAATCGAACGCAGGGTCCCTCAAATGCGAGTCACATAGCTCGCTCGGTCTTGAAAAGAATACAAAATTTGTTCTTGCCTATATAGGTGCGTGGTAGAAAAAGTACAAATATACTTGGCATCCATGGAATATTAGGAGGAAAAGAAACATATATGATTTTTTTATGAACTAATGAGGGAAAATTCTGAACGTGTGCCTATGCCTGTGTTTTAACATTTAATTGAAAGCAGAGTTAGCGTAATTGACACGACACCTGTGTAATTCCCTTCATTGTGGGAGTCAGCATACTAAACAGCCGTTAATTATGTTATAGCTGAGGTTTATTTAAGAGAAACTTAACTGAAATAATGTCATAAAAACATGCGGATGCAATTATAAGGAGTGGCAGTTGCACCTACCGCGTTACGTTGACAACTCTCTTGAAAGTACATTCTCGAATGCCAGTTGCTTTAGACTGCCTGCCTGAGGTTTTCATTCAAAGTTTTCCTTGCATTCATTTCTAGCACTCTCGAGGATAACTTAAGCGCAAGTTCACAAATTAATTTCCATCTTTATTCATTAGGTTTGAAATTCCGTCCAACAGAAATGTTGTATTAGAAAAACACATGAGAAAGCTTCTGAAAAAGTTGTAAATGAGCCTATACATATGAACATAAAATAGAGTGAATGTATGTTTTTTTTTTTTTTTTTTTGGTTAGGAGTTGGGGCTGAAGGGATACAGTAGAGATCCAAAGGGCGACCAGATCCGGACGACGCTAGAAAATCGTTAGCAAGGACGGGGTCAATAATGTTCCAATATGACACCAATCTTGATACTGCCCAACCTTGACATCGCCACCACAATCTAAAGGACCCGGATTTAATCAAAATACTTCCAGGTAGTAAGGAGATCTTAACAGTCCTTCCAAGCGCCAGGAGTACATCTTCAGATGAAAAGAAATAATGGGGACATTAAATAATGGACATGAACTTCTTGATAACAAGGCAACCCCTCAGAATTCGCTTATCGACCCGGAAAAACCTGAAAAAAAAGAGCTATGGTCAGAATGTCCGGGTCGACGGAATAGAATCCAATACCTCCCGAAACCGGGAGCCTTCGGTTGAGACATTTTGATCTATAGTTAATCCATATTCATTATTCTTTGACTGTGTCTGTGAACAAAGTTGAATCACAATTTAAACATTCTACTGGGATTGATTAGATTAGATTGATTTGCATTCAGTAGGTTCACTTGTAGCCAGAAAAGGCTGTGAACATTGAACATGTCCAGAGGTAGAAAGTTTAATAGCATATATATATATATATTATATATATATGTACAAATGTTAACATAAGACACATATTATAGTATACAGGCAATATGAACAGCAATATGGAAAACAAAGCAGGGATAATTATATATGATACAAAATCAAACACTTTTTAATTCAGCTTTCACTTGGCTTATGCCAGTACGTCTCAACCTTTTTGCAATGGATACCATTCTTGTTATTTCTTAAATACATATACTTTAAAAATAAACTTTCAACATGCATCAAATATTTATTAGTAATGATTTGTCATTGGAACAGTTAGATACTACTTATAGAGCTATAGAAGCATTATCAGGATAATTTGTCATTCAGATAATCTTGTACAGAATAAAAGGATTTTGAACAAAGGTACTCTCTAACATCTTTTTTAAAAGCATCGAAATTATCAACTTTTTCTTTAAGAACATTAGGAAGTGCGCCAAATGTTTTAATAGTTTCATAATGCACACCTTTCTGGAAGCAAGAAAGTTTAGTTTATGATTCAACTTTCCGTGTCTCTAACAGATTTTGCTAAAACTGTAGACCATTTTACTGCTTTAGGTTTGGTTTGATTCTTCAAGGGATCTCGCTTTGAATCTCTTGGTGTGAATTTATTGTTCCGTTATTTTTCTCCCGCGTTTCCTGCTCCTGTATGTTCCTTTACATTCTGAAGTAACTTTATTTCAATTATTGTGTAATATGAGCAGTCCAGTCAGTAGCTGATAAACAACTTAAGTAAAAGGTGAAACTTATCGAGAAGGGAAAATATTCACAATGGCAAATTTTAAAATTAGCTTCAGTCAGTAAATAATTCAACCCTCAAATAACATAACTACAGCAATGTGTTACATCTTTACTTTACGTCATGGCACCTCATGTCACGTCACTCGATTGCGTCATAAGGGCTTTGTGGTAGATTTATCATTTTGAATAATAATAACAACAGCGGCACATGAACAAACAAATGGAGTTTATAAAGAGAAATGCTCAGGCTACCTGATATTCTTATAAATGAGTAAAAGCTCTGAATATTCAGAGCTAAAGTAGCTATTGGTTTTCCAGGTCGCGGCTTCACACCCAACACAGGGTCATGTTTTTTTTCTTTTCTCTCCAGGCATAAAAGCTCTTAGCAAGACTTCCCTCGGAAGGGAAATAAACTCAAAGGTTCTGTTTTGCAGATTTACAACCGTAAAAGAAGCTCAAGCCTGATGAAGAGGCCTCTGAGAAAAATTAATAGTATTTCACGTCCAATATAGAATAGAACGCCGCGAAGCACAACAGTTAAAGATTGTCCATGAATAAAACTGCAATTTCAAATTTAATGCTCTGAATAAAAAGTCTTTTATGCGATAGTGTATTGTTTCGTCGATGTATTCGGCTGCCCGAATCTTACTGAATCCTAATTTCGTTACTAATTTTTTTTCCCATAACGCGAAAGTTAAAACGACTTCTTTTTCTCATGACAAACGTCATTCTGTTCTTAAGTTATCATTAATTGTAAAACTGGGAAATTATTTACTACAATTTTTATTTACTTCGCTATCATTTTTTTTTATAAAATTATTCTCTTTACCTTTCAATAATTTCGTTATCAACCATAACCAGACCTTTTTGTGTTTGTATTTACATAAAAGTACAAAATTGTATTCCATAACCTGAGCGTTTTTTAAATGGATAAGAGATCAAAGTTCATTAAGGAAAGCAAAACTCGTATGTGTCGACGGAAAGAATACAGAGATTCATGTATAAGAAAGAGAAAGGAGCTTATATTGTTAGGCACATTGTTATCTCCATATCTTGCTTGTTACAAAAACGTGGTACACAAAGCCAATGCAGGATGCAGGGCGTACAAAAGGCGCTGGAGGGGTTTTAAGATTCCTCATGGACGCAAATATTCAAGTGGAGAAGGTTTCTGGATGAGGGTCTCGAGATTGAAGTGTTACACTCGACGTTGATCAGTGGCGTGACGTTTGCTGCTCATTTTCAAGTCTTTCGCTTCTCCAAACCTGTCAATCTCGAATAAATGCAAGTCTTTTTGGTATCGTTATATTTATATTGTTCGTTCTATCAAATTTAATTCGAAATATTAAATTTTTGGCGTGATTGTTGATACGTTTGCAATATCACTTCAATGGTTACCTAGCTGGTTTTAAAAATAACAAAAACGGTTTACTTAACTCACATCCCAGCATACAGCGACGTCGAAATGTCTGTTACTTTCACACTCTAGCCAAGTTCTTACAAATGTTTGCTATGCTTCGTGTTAACACAGATCTACATTTGAATCGTTTATTTCAGAAACCACCTAAGTGCGCTTTTTCAACTTTCGGAAAACTAAGAAAAAACTGTTTTGCAGCTTAAGTATAGGTACAGTCTCCTTCAAATATATTTTACCAAATCAAAAACATGCTATTGAAATAATCTATTTTTTTTGCCTTTAAGTTTTTTAGTCATAAATTATTGAAGAAATTGCACTTAGGTGGTTTCTGCAATAAATGAGTGTATCCAAAGTGATTTTTTTAAAAAATTATTATTGAAATTTAATCAAACCATTACTTTTTACCTGTTTTGGTATAAAAGGTAAGTAGCAGACACACTTAAGTATAAAAAGAGTGTTTTTATTAGGCCTAAATCGAAAACTACAAGTAGACTACACGCTACAGTATGTCTATATACAAAGATCTGGCCTTATTTACATATTCAGCTTCTGGCAAGTCTTCTGGCAACTCCTCGTCAGTTGTTGGTCATTGGAGATAAGTGTCATAGAAGGCTTCATATCCAACAGTGTATTCCATCAACTTTTTTATATCGAATATATCTTCTTTTTTTATTGGGACCTAAAAATTCTCACTGTGCAAAACCCGATAAATTTAACATTTGTTATAGCCTACAAAAATGTTTAGCTAAAAGTATAATATAAAGGTTTACAATAACCTTGCTAAAATAAAAGTGAACATACCTTCCCCAAAGGATAAACTTTCTCTGTTGGTAGTTCCGGAGGGCTGGCAGTTTTTAGCAATGTGAAGGTAGATGTTATTTCTCCAATGAATTCACTTGCTACCACTTTTCCTGGAGTATCCTTGTTGTAGAGAAACTGCTTGTACTTGGACACTTTGAATGGCTGCTTATTTTCTTTGGGTTGATATTTCGTCCGAATTTGGCATTTTCTTATTTGATTTGGGCCACCAGTTTTTGAACATCGTCTGATGTAAGGTGATATACAGTAAATCGGCCAGACTTACTAGCTTTTAGCATGAGCTCTGCATATTCATCAGGAGTATAAATCCTGTCCATCTTTCTCAAGGGACGCTTTATGCTTCCAAAATCTCTGCCACATGGGGAAAATGAGTGGCCACGTACAGGGTAGTTGTGAGTTATTTCTCACAGCGAGTCACAAAACACGTGTTGTCATCAAGGCCGCCAACCGTCACGAGTGAAATTTACCGCAGAAAGAACCTAAACGACGGCGCTAGGGTTCTTTCTGAAGTAAACGGATTATTTTCAAGACTGAAAATAGCATTGTTGATATGAAACATAGGTTATTTCTGCACTAAAAGATGTATTTACCTTTAAATTGTACAGTGCCACCAAAAACATATTTTTTTGATATTTTGTCTCTTAGGTGGTTTCTGAAATAAACGATTCATTTTTGAGGAAGAATTGTACTCGTTGCAGGTACAAGGGGAACACAGAGAGTACAGTTGAATCCATTGTTATGTGGTGTGAAACAGTATGGTTCTGTCTCCGTGATGCTGTGCCAATTTGTAGCCGTATTCCTCTGCCTCACTCTTGAGCAGAGACCTATCTCAGGGTATATTGAACGAAAGGATGATAGTGGTTCCGACTTTGAAACGTTTTATAAACAATATTCACTATAACTGAGAAGTTTCTTACCAGTGGAAACTAATATACTTAGGTCATTCAATAATTAGTGACAACATTTGAATTAACAACAAGTAAAACATTTTTGGAGCAATCACATTATTACAGTAGTTAGAAATAGTCTCTTCCAACATGAAGAAATCTCCCCCACACATCAGGGAGCCGACGGATGCCATCCACAGCGTCTTGTTGTTCTAATATTCGAACAGAATGCTCTACTGCTGCTATGATTTCCTATCTGGTTCTAAAGTGAACTCCTCTAAGTGATAATTTCATTTTGCCTTGCTAGTTCAATACAAGTCCAACAACGTGGTGGTATCATGTCTGCCTCGCGTTCAAGAGGTCCTGAGTCCGAATCTCGGTCGGGGTGAGTTACCTGGATAAGGCTTTTTCCCGGGGTTTCCCTTATCCTGAAAGACGAATGACAGGTAACTCTAAGCTCTATGGACCCTGGGCTCATTTGAGCATCATTTCACCCATTCCATTCATCGTCCTATAGGACTTAACGTTAGAGGACGTAAATTACAAAAAAAAAAAAAAAAAAAAGTCCAACAGCGACGTTCTTCCAGCAGTGCTCTAGCAACATTCACATGCACATCATCACTTGCTGATTGCGGTCTGCCGCTCCACGCTTTTTATGAGCGTGTGGTGTGTGCATGAATCCCTGGTCACGTAGGCTTGCGGGGCAATGAAATGCTGGATTCAACAGCCAAGACGGCTACCATGAAGCCCAGGGTTCGAGTACCATCTGTGACATCGGAAGATTTTAGAGCCGTATTGCAGAGAGCTGTGCATGCCTGCTGGCAGGAAGAGTGGTCCACTCTCAGCAATAATAAACTTAGATCTGTGAAAGAACTTCCGATTCCCTGGGTTCATCTCGTCGCGAGGAGGTGAGTTTGGCTCGGTTACGTATTGGGCACTGCTTTTTTACTCACAGTTTTCTTTTTAAAAAGGAGCCTGCTCCACTGTGTTCGTTTTGCAACGAAGCGTTATCTGTCCGACACGTGCTGCTACAGTGTTTTTACCTTGCAGACCTTAGGACGTCTCTGCAGCTGCCGGCCAGCTTTGCAGAAATGCTACCGGATGATAATCAAGTAGTGGAGACGGTTTTTAGATTCTTTTGTAGCTTAGACTTTAGGATTTTGTGAACGGAATTTTTGGTAGGTTGGATTTATATTTATTTTTATTTATTGTACTTTGTTTGTGGTTATGTACATGTATCTTTCGTAAGTCTATTTACACTAGTATAGAATTTTAGAAAGATTTATATCTGGCTTTTGCCATGGCTAGTTTTTTAAAGAGCGCTGATGACCACTGTAGTTCAGCGCCCTTATACACATCATCATCATCATCATCATCATCATCATCATCATCATCATCATCATCATCATCCTTCCTCTACGAAATGCATTCGCCTACCTACCCACGGTACGTTATGGTAGTCTGTCCACAACAAGCTTCCAATAATTCTGTTTGGCATTTTCGAGCATTGATACCTCTTGAAACCTGAATTTAATGAAGCATTTTTGTTCGTATTTACTAAACATATTTAGAACATTAAAGATAAAAGCCTACAATTAAACTTACTAAAAATGTATTATAAAATTATTGTCTTCAAACTCACAGCTAACAAACATTTGATGCTCTTATTTTTCATTGTTATCAGCCTGCATGATTTGCCGCTGATAACGCCAAATGCAGGCAGTGTTGCCACTAATTGTTGAGTGACCCATGTATAAATATTCGCAACTAATGTATTTGAATCCTATACCACGCGGTTCTACACTTAAGGCAAGAATGACGTCTTGCGTCTTGTTCCACCGGCGATCCGAGCAGAAGTGTCCAAGATTCTGTCCAAAATGTCCTACTGAGCTTCAATATTCTCCTAATCGTCTCTCTTTCTGCTAATGAGTCTAAGACTACCACTACTAGCTTCTAATACGATGCCACTTCATTTATATATTACTGAAATTTGCTTCTTTCTAATATAAGGTTTTTCTATAAATTTCTAAGAAATACATTCACATATCTCAAGAATACCAAGCTTGTATGATATACCTAAACCGGCAACATTGGATACTTTCACCCATATCATCGCATAGCCGACCGAATTTGCTTGAAAACCAGCCATTGCTAATTACTATACTTAACGTCATTTCACCCCGAGCCAAATGTACTCATAATCTATTGCCAAACTTACAAAACCTTAAAATTTAACACAAATACACAAAATACCCATATTTAATTTTATTATAATTTTTAATTGAACTAATCCGTAATTTCTGTACTAAATGGCTTCTAAAGGGAAGTTTCTGAAGGCTTCTAATTTTAGAAAACTATGAAGTATCTGAAAATTGAAATCAATAATAAAAATATTTTGGAAATAGAGCTAATGCCATTACATAAATTGTGCACATGTCTTTAAAGAGATTTAAATCTCTTAGGCTTAAAGTTACATAAAATTCATTCAGAATGATGACTTCATAGGCTATTCCCTGAAAATTCAAGATATACCTACATTCTACCATGCAAATATCTTAAACATATGGCATTTTAAGTAACATCTTCAACGTATGATAAATTAAAAATACATAACGTGAATCCAAGAATATTTTGAGATGGGGAGATTCTTTTTTTAAAAAAAATTGGTCACATTCTTTGAAGACACTTTTTTTTTTTTTTTTTTTTAATTTACGTCCTCCAACGTTAAGTCATATCGGACGATGAATGGATAGGATGAAATGATGCTCAAATGAGTCCGGGGCCCATGGAACTTAGAGTTACACGACATTCGTCTTACAGGATAAGGGAAAACCCCGGAAAACCATTATCCAGATAACTCACCCTGACCTAGATTCGAACTCGGGACCTCTTGAACGTGAGGCTGAACTTAAACTTGGTATTTGACCCACATTTCGTTGTTGAGCTATGCGTTCAGTCAGACCTTTTTCTAAACTTGCCTTTTGGGGAGAGGGCATGATTTCAAAATGTGTAGGTACTTCCGATTGAATTTTTGTTTGGAATTCAATAAACCTGGTTATGAACGGAGAATAACAACCATTCTCATATAGGTATTGATTTTTGTTTTAGTTGGCAGAGAATGATTGAAGTATTCGAAGAATTAGTTGACCCTTTAAATTTCCGTTCATTCATGAATGATATTTCCGGTATAGCCGATTTCTGTTGTCAGTTCCTCTATTGATACATCCGCTTCTTCCTTAAGCTGAGAGATTTGCTGTCTAGGTAAACAAATGAGTCGACTTCTCCGTCCAATTCAATATATTCACTACTTATATACATACTAACAAATCTTTGAACATTATTTATAATAAATCACTTTATATTTTGTTTAGGTTGGACATGCTTGAAGCCACAACTCTGTTATGATCTAGATTCTGCTTAATGCCTTGGTCACCACAATTAGCCCTTAATACAACTCTATCTTCCTACTTCTTATTTGCCTTGTTCTCCTTCCTATTTCTGATCCTGCAGTAAGGACTTTCTTCAGTATCCTTAATCCTTCGCTTTTCTAAAAACCATTCATTCTTCTCTTGTTTACTATCAACATTTTTTGACAACAATTTTCTTATTCTTTATTTTCTTTTTCTTAATACTGAATCTTTATTGTTTGCATACTATGCCCAAATCTACCGTTATCTTAGTTGTGTAACAGTTCTCTGGGGAAATCATTATTCTGCACTTAAATTGTTTTTATTACAAAAGAAAAGAGAATTTTACGTAGTGTACCAACCAGGTCTCATTCAAGATATCTGTTCATCAAACTTGGTCTTATTGACTTTGCCGTCAATATTTGTCTTGATTTGTTTACCTTATGTGAAGAAAAGCGTTCACAAATATACATATTGTTCTTCAATGCATAGTTATTCCACTAAAAACTACTCAAATATTTACTTTAATAAAAATAGTGTTACACAAAAGTTTTGAGTATTTGTTAATTATATTTTTAACCGTATTTCACCTCACTTGAGTTCTTCCGTTAAACTCTTAAGTCAGTAATCAACGTGTTTGATGGCCAACCCTCTGTATAACGTAGATGAATTTTATAACTTAAATTATAATATTGTTTTTAGTTTGGATTTGACGTTGCTATGCATATCAATGTTGTCAGAAATAAATTATGTATCTTATACGTTCTGTCCTGGTATTGTATTGCATCCAAAAATATCTTTAGTGAGATTTTACAAGAAACGCGCTTTTTAAAGAACTCCGAATAAAAAAAATAGAATAGGGTTTGTGATTATGATGAACATAACTGAAAAAAAAAAAAGATGACGACTGAACACCAAACTTGGTATGAAGTTCAGAATCTTTCAAGGCTTTGACGCGGAGTATCAGAAAAATTCCCCAATTTCAAACTACCCTTTACATGATATTTTTAAAATTGATTTTCTGAAACAAATAGCTATAACGATTTTGATTAAAATACCAAGTGTTTAACATATTTTAATGGCAAATGAAATGCATATCTTGATTTTCTGGAAGTAGTCTCTGAAGTCCTTTTCATTCGAATGAATTTTGCATAATGAGAAAACTGAAAAAGATAGACCAAATCTGTTAAAGTTGGAGGACGTAAATTAAAAAAAAAAAAAAAAAAACATGTATGCCTTTAAAACACACAGCTTATCTGCATCAAATATTTGAAGATGTTGCGTGTTATTGGTTTGAATTTTCAAATAACTTACCACGTAAAGAGAATATGTCAAAGCAGTCACATAGCGACCAGCTCTTAAAAGAGTTGAATATCGTTAAGATTGTTTATTCTCTTGTCTCCATCGAATTTATAAAAATAATTTATTTAAGCGTGTATCTACATGAACTTTCAATTGTATTATGTTTATGGTTAGCACAAAAATGTTAATTGTCAAATAATGTCAATTATTTATTTGATATTTGGAAGTAATTAGACAGTAATGAGTTTGAGTGAATGATCGAAATATCATTACATGTAGTGCGGAGCAGGATGGCTGAACCAGTTTCGTCTCTGGTCCGCTTTCGGGAGACCCGAGTTCGATTCCCGTGGTGAGCCTACCTGATCGACGGGTTTTGGTTTTTTTTTTCCGGGTAGCCAGGTGAATGCTGAGAAGATTGATTACATCTCCGAATTTCCTGCCCCTCCATTTCATCTCTATTATTATTTCACATCACTCATCTGGTGGTCTCTTTCAGGGTAGAAAGTGGCGGCGAGAGTCTGGGCACTGCATGGCACTTCCATCTCTGGTAGGTTGGGGTCCAGGCCGGCCTAGTGGGTCATTTAAGATTACGTGGGTGGGATACCTGCTGTACTGGCCTGCCTGGGAGTTCCCAACTGTTCAATAGTGGGGGGACCTTTCCCTCTGCACTGTCGTGACTGCTTGATCGACCGCCCTCATCTCCTTGCGTCTCATCCTTCCTTCCGGGTGTGCCGCACTTGGAGGCATAGGTACAATAGACCAAGACTGGAACTCCGTGCCGAGTCCCCTCCGTTGCCTATTCAATCCGATCCAATAACGTGTCTGCTTCACGTTTGAAACTCTATCAGGGTGAGTTATCTGGGTAAGGCCTTGTTCGGAGTTTTCCCTTATCCTGAAGGACGAATGTCGGGTAACTCTGAGCTCTATGAACCCTTGGCTCATTTCATTCATCGTCCGATATGACTTAACTTTGGAGGACGCAAATAAAATAAATCCAATAGTTAAACATTGTAATAATTTATTCGGATCTGCATAATAGACCGAAGGAACAAACTGTTATGTGAGATAATTACATAATGTTCGAGCATTCAAATTCATCCGTTGGTAGCGCGTTTTTTATGTGTTAAACTGAAGAGGTTTCCGATGACTGTTACCAAGGACATCATTGTTGAGGAATGCTACTACAATAATTTTATTGCGCACATAAGAATGATTGTCCTTGATATTGTGACTTTGAGAGTTCGTGAAATTAAAAGTCCAATCGCACAAACTCAAAATGTTCTTTATTTCCACCGAATTAAAGTTGGAACACTTGCCGATTACATAGAATTACGTAGCGCACACAATTACAATTCACCAGTTCGTCCGTCACAGTTCCACTCTGCACTCGCAGTTACGTATACTTCTCCGATGCATGTACACAGTCTTCCAGTCCGTTCGCTCACTGGGCGCTCCTCACGGCTGCTCGCCAAGAACTGAACTGTCCTCCAGCCCGACGCGTCGCTTATATAGGACCAACTGGCCAATCTAGAAGGTTCCGGGTTAGATGAAATATCCTGGATGTTCCAGAACTCAGAGGGAGGGAAAAGAGACGGCACAGTGGCCTGCGATCCCTTCAGTTGGCGCTACAAGATAAATGGGTGGGCGTGACTGAATGCTTCCCGGCCCTCACTCAGTCGTCAGTTGGTCCTGCCCGGGTGACAATATAAGAGTTGACGCATATGAAATAAATGATTATTTTAGATATACTGTATCCTACCACTATTACCAACAAGTGTAGTCAGAGATTTGAGAGTTACAATCACTACAAAATACCAATTCAACATGTGTGGACAGCAGTGTGAGTGTGATTCTCAACTTTGTTCCAGGGAGACAGGGACTACATTGGGTTTGCGACGCTGCCGGAGCAGGTCCATCGCAAATCGGTGAAGCGCGGCTTCGACTTCACGTTGATGGTGGTGGGTGAATCAGGCCTCGGCAAATCTACCCTAGTCAACAGCCTTTTCCTCAGTGACCTCTACAAGGACCGTCGTGTGCCTGATGCAGTGGGTGAGTCCTGTCGTTAAAGTCATCATAAGCTCTTGATCAAGTTTTTATTTGTTAAAAGGGTTAACAATATGAAAAATTATGACCTTTGCCAGAGGAATGGCAGTTAAAAACAAAGCAGACAAGTAAAGAAACAAATGCTGCTGCAGCTCGATGCACTGCATTACATGTATTAATTGTGTTTAACCATAGCCAGTACTCCTTACAGAGACACGTAGAAAAATTACATGCAGCTGTAAACCAAATTAACTAGCTTTTGTTCTATATACTCCCCTAACTTTAACTTCAGTCGTCACACACATTTACACTTTCATACTTAACAGACTTTGGGAAGGATAAGAAATAGCTTTTTTCTGTTTTATTATTTATCAATTGGTCAGCACAGTTAGTGCTATACAAATTGCGGAGCTACAAATACAGAATAAAATTAAAGAATACAGGGAAAGAGGATACTCGTACTGGAGTCCTCAAGCAAACTAATCTGATTAGTGGTAATATATACAGAATTAACACTTTATAGAAATAAAATGCCTTGTGGCAAGCTTTACTTCAGTTTTTTTATTTGTTCCATTTATACTCCATCTTTAACTTCAATGACCATATCGGCGGCCATTCTCCTTTGAAACATATCAAAGATGTTAACTCGTATTTGTTGGGTTTTAATCATTAGATCACATACACATTCACACTCTCATTCATAATTACAGACTCTGGGTAATATGAGGAATTATCTTAGTCGGAGAAAAATCCCCAGCCCCACTGTAGGAATCGAACCCGAGACCCCTAGCACGGCAGGCAGGTGCTCTACCGACTGAGCTACGGGGCTGTGAGCATAAGCTGGTAATCTGGTGACTCATCAGGTTATATATAATGTTTATATATAATGTGTAGGCTGAATTTTGGATAAATAGAGTCCGACTGAAAAATTCAGTACCATAGCAGGGATTTGAACACAGATCTTCCGGTCTCTGACCAGTTACTTAGCTATTGAGAAACATACAAGTCAGTTGGAGAATTTAATGTCATGTTGGCATATTGGCCATGGTAGCTCAATGGTTAAGAACAACCAAATGGAGATGGAGAGATCTGTGGTTCAAATCCTGGCTGTGTTTCAATCTACCTATTCTTCAATATGTTCATGAACATAATTACTAACTTATGCATTAGAAATGGCACTGAATTAAATTTTCTCTCACTTTAAATGAAACAAATGAGCAGGGATATGTTTATTTGAACCTGATTTTAACACACTGATATTTTTTATTTTACAGAACGGGTGGAAAAAACAACAACAATAGAGAAAAAGACAATGGATATTGAAGAAAGAGGTGTTAAGCTGCGGTTGACTGTTGTAGACACTCCAGGTAAAAGAAGTTTTCTTTCTGGGTTAACTGAAGAAGTAGTAAATTTTTGGTGTCCCATACTTCAGAGAAAATAAGTTTAAAATGAACATTAGCTAAGATAAAGTTATATTACTAAAATTATTATTCATACTATTATACTTATAGTATCATATTTTACAAGTACATGAAATGCAATGTCAGGAAAGCATGTTAAAAAATGAAATAACTTTTAATGATAAAAGGGATATTATAATAATTAAGTATATATTACGAGGGTGGGTCAAAAAGTAATTCCTCCCTTTTTCCCCCTTAAATACGTAAGTTATGTGAAAACCTTGAATTTGGCACAATTCCTCAAACCTTCTTCTTCAATCCACTGCGATAGTAACTTCCTAAGTCAACAAGTGGCAGCACTGCATCCTCTTGCAAAATGGCTGACATCGACATTCGTTTTAGACAGCGTTCTGTGATTGAATTTTTGACTGCGGAAGGTGAAAAGCCAATTCGCATTCACGAAAGGCTAAAAAATGTGTATGGTGATGCAACGGTGGATGTCAGCACTGTTAGACGATGGGTTTGTCGCTGTAACGAAGCTGAAGGGCAAACACCATTGGCAAATGAAAAGCGAAGCGGCAGGCCGGTGACTGCAGTGACTCCATGCAACATTCAGTGAGTCGATGACATCATTCGTGGTGATCGCCGGGTAACAACAGGTGAATTGTGTCGCATTACCTCCCTCAGTAAAGGCAGTGTGATGACGATTATTCAATAACTGGGTTACTCAAAAGTTTGTTTACGTTGGGTACCAAGAATATTAACCGCCCAAAACAAAGAAATAAGGAAAACAATAGCCTCCGAACACTTGCAGCACTTCAATTTAGAGGGAGAGGAGTTTCTGGAAAAAATTGTTATTGGACAAAACGTGGGTTCATTTTTTGAACCTGAATCAAAGAGGCAGTCGATGCAATGAAATCACACGTCACCGAAAAAAAAATCAAAACTCAGCGGTCGCAGGGAAAGTTATGGCGACAGTGTTTTGGGATACAGAAGGTGTTGATTTTTTGGAGCAGGGATGCACAATAAATTCTGTCCAATACTTCAGAACTCTTAAAAAGCTGAAAGCACATCATAGGCGAGTTCGCCCAACAAAAACTATTGCGGATGTTCTTGTGCATGACAATGCAAGACCACACACCAGCCGTTACACCACTGCAGAAATTGAGAAATTGGGATGACAAGTCACCCCCCCCCCCCCCATATACTGCTGACCTGGCACCATCAGACTTCCAACTGTTCAGGCCACTAAAGGAAGCTCATCGTGTGATTCATTTTGAAGATGAGGAAGCTGTGAAAACGTCCGTGCGTCAATGGCTTAGGAAGCAAGGCGTGTGTTTTACCAGACTGGAATACATGCTCTAGTTGGACCAAAACTGTGGAAAAGGACGGAGATTATATTGTATAGTGACAAATTAAGTGTCAATGTTGTAGTTTTCAAGCTATGTAAATTGGATTCAATTTTCTTGGCAATTAAAAGAGAAAAAAATAGGAGGCATTACTGTTTGACCCACCCTTGTACTTAAAAGCGTCGTGCCATGGCTGAGTAGTTAGACCGCTCGACTCTCACCCAGGCGGCTCAGGTTCAATCCCAGGTAACCGTAAAGTGAGATTTGTGGTAGACAACATGGTGCTGTGACACATTTTCTCTGGGATGTCCAGTTTCCTCCGCCATCTCATTCCACCGATGCTCCATCTTCATCTCATGTATTATCAGTGTCATCGCCTATGGTGTTACATGTAGTAAAAGCAGGCGTTAAATACTATAACATACACATATTACTTAAAAACGGTACATTATGGACTAATCTATCCTCAACTTCAGGAGGGAATTGAGGTTTGGCGTGGCTCAGGAATAACAAATATAAAAATATAACAAATATATACTGGTATTGCTAAAGAAATATGTGATAGTGCGTCATTCAGGGAGATCTTTGTGAAAGCCAGAGTACTAATTGTTGGTTTTTGGCTGTATAAAGTTGTTGTTTGTAGTATGTAGAACATAATTCATATGTCTTGAACCTAGTATAAGAACAAAAATTAATTTCTATAGAGAATATGTAAATAAAGAGATCCCCGGCTAATAGGCAAAATTTTATATAATAAGCTACCAAAGGAACTAAAAATATTAATTGGTAACAATTTTCAGATTAATCTAAAGAGATTATTAAGAAGGGCTTGTATAGAACAGATGAATTCAGATAAAACTAAGTTCTTGTTCTTTATTTTTTTTGAAGAGACTTGCAACTTGTAAGTAAGTTTATAAACTAATAAGGATCATCACCATCATCACCATCACCATCATTGTTGTTACATTTGAAATTGAACTATAAGCTCCATCCATGTGTGTATCATATAAAAGTAAGTTATAACTTCTATACATAAGCATATCTTGTCTGTATATCTTTGCAATAGGGCAATAAAATTAATTAAATATATAGCAACATACAGCCTTCCTTTCTGTTTCCTGTTAATGTGTTTTGTTGCTGATTAAGTATATCAGATTCATTTTTTATAAAACTTTTAAATTACAAGCAGTTGAAAATAAGAAAATACCTTCAGCATATTAGATATTTACATATTTGGAAAGGTAAATTTGCAAAGTTATTAAAAGAACTTAGCTGTACCATTGTTTTTCCGTATATTACAAGATTTACTTATACCTGTTATACCTTTTGTATCTATGTAACTTAACTGTTAATTGGTATAATTTTAAGTTTTGCAATTAGTAATGTATTACTCAGAAAGCCACTGAGTGTCTGTCATTCTAGGTATGTACAAGGGGCATTCTAAACATTTTTGGCTTGGCAGTGCTCTCCTAAAGTTGAACAAATTACTATGATATAGTTATCACCTTTTAGGTAGGATGCTATAATGTTTCAGATACATAGGTGGTAAATGTGTAATACTTGCACACTTTATCTTGAGCCCTAAAATCTAGTGGTACGACTGGTCCAAGTTAAGAAGGTCTGTGCTTTGCCAAAGTAATAACTGCACATTGTTGTCTATACTCCAGTGTTTCCACTTTTGTATTTTACTGTACTGTTTACCCACCACAAGAAGGCAAGTGAAGCCTGAAGAGGAAGAGGGGCTTCAACAGTTTATCTGCTCTGGTAGTGAATCTGTTTACTGTGAAATGAGTGTATGAGAATGCATATGAGTCACCCATGCTGCTAAATCTAATGCTCATTATGCATGGATGAGTTATGTGACAACTAAAGAACCTAGCATCCTTATCATACCTGGAGGGCGAGCGTAAACGTCATACAGACAGAAAAATGATTACTTTGTACATTCCTCTGCCTTGCCTTCTTGTGTTGGGCGGACAATACTATGTTATCTTTGTTGCTGTTCTCTTGCGTTACAATACTGATTTACTTTTGTGTTTTATTATCATACTTAACCAACACAAACATAATTTTAAGTACAAAATGCCTAAAGCAGATACAGTATTGACATTGCAAACTCCTATAATCATCAAAAGAAGGAGCCATGGATTTAGTATTTTACTTTATCATTGGCTAACTTGAGAAAAACTATTCCAGAAATTACAACTCACCTCATTTTATGATACCATTTAGAGTATAACTACATGAAAGACATGAAAAGTCCTGTTCTGTTGTCAACAACAATGTCATCTGGACACTGATAAAGAAACTCTCTTGTTATAATTTTCTACAAAATGAATAAAACTAAAATATGAGCTGTGATAAAGTACTTCATTTTTTATGATTAACAACTTATAAATGCAAAAGGTTAGATTTAGCATTAAAGTATTCTTCCCCTTCATTTTTATGGTTAAAAACTGAGCTATCATGAATGCTCCGTCATCCTAAAATCACTACGATCAATGAGATTGTGACAAAAATACAAAATATAATACTGTATAATCAATGACTGAATGTACATCAGTTGGCTGATATTGCAGATATTTTGATAAGCCATGTCCAGTATATTTTACAACTTCTGGTTATTGAAGAATTTCCACTTAATAGGTGCCATGTTTGTTAGCAATGGACCAAAAATGCATTCACAGGAAAATTTCTCTAGAGTATTTAGGGTTGATAAAACAAATTCCAAGACTTTCTCCATTTCTTTAACAATTGACGAAACATGGGTTCATCACTACGTGGAGAAATAGATGAAGAGTTGAAGGAACAGGTCAGACATGGGTGGAAACAGGTGAGAAAGCACCAAAGAGAGTAAAAACAGTTCCATCTGTAGAAAGAGTGGCTGTGGTTTACTGGGATTCTTAAGGTATGGTGCTTATAGACTACCCCATAAAGGATAAAGCTATCCTCAAGGACAAATTGAAGGATGCCATTTGGGCTCAATGTCACTTCTTGTGAGAAAGAAAGTTCTCTTTGATGACAATAATGCACCCATTGTATATATCTGGGATTATTGTTTCCAACTGCACTGAAGCCATTGTTTGTTTAGCCCCAAAACTAATATTGTTAATGAGGGAAAAATGTGAAAAATGTATTAAAATGTTTATGTTGTGTGTGAAAGTGAAGTTGGAGTAAAAGAAAAACAGGAAATATATAGAGTGGGGTGACAAAAAAAGAAAATGGTTATTAAGCAGAATGTATTAACTCCTATTATACGTTCGGGAGAAGAAAGATTTGTATCTGCAAACGTCAATGTGTTAAAAAAAGTTATTGTGAAGGATTATGTTGTTACAATTTATAATTACTGCTCCTTAATTAAAGAACCATCTATAGAGAAGTTTTAGTATTATTACTTCAGTAATTGGGAAATAATATAATGCATCTTTCCGAGATTGCAGCCCAGAAATAGGATTTCTTATTCACCGACTGAATGGAAGCTGGGAGAAGAAAATTAGATTCTTGATTAATATGTTATATCTTCTAACAATAATCATCTTGCAACATAACCAGTAGCAAAATAATCAAAACAAAATTAAAATACAAAATTACTCTGTAAATGGTTGGCTCTGAGGTTTGTTTGGAAACATTCTGATTTCTTGGCAAGCATTAACACCTTGTGACAAAAATAGTAAGCTTCTCATAAATACACGAACTGCAGTCATTACCAGCTTACATAGAGAAGAGATCACTTGTTTTCTATATTCCATTGAAAGATAGCCGGGGGACGGAGAAGTATAGATAGCACGAGCAGTGAAGAAAGGAAGGGGTTAGCATGGTTAAGAGCAGGGATATGGAAATTAAGAGGTCGAAGAAATGGATACCCGCAAGACGAGTGCCCATTGTGTGGGGACAAAGAGGATATAGAACATGTACTGTTTGATTGTAAAGAAATGGAGATGTGGAGGAAAGAATGTCAAATACCAAAGATGAATAGAAGAATCAGCTTAATCAAGGTAGTAAACAAAAATTATAAAACCTAGGGCAGTTTTTAAGTAAGGTAAAAAACAAGTGGATATGGACTGTAAAAAGAGAGAAGGAATAATAGGTGACTATTCTTTAATAATACATATTGTAACACGTCTGTAAATATACTTAAGGACTGACATGTGTAGCAGTGGCCTGGGCCGAAACAGAGGGCAGTCCAAAAGTTGTAAAAGCTTAGTACCTCAATACCACCTTACATAACAATAGTGATTATGGAGCAGTTACATATGTTGTCACATTATAGATTGTAAACCAGGATGATTTAAGACTACAATTTGTGGATAGGGTTGTGTATACTTAAAGGGGTGTTTACCGTAAGGGTTTACAATCTACTTTGCAACTGGGAGCGTAGCTGAAAGGATAGGGGTCAGATGGTAGAGGTAAATGGTAAAGGGAATTTGTAGTCAGGTTACAGATAGATAGAAATAGCGCAACTTTCTTTGAAGTTCCAGTTTACTATAACATCATAATTTCCTACAATACAAGTCAACACCGAAGTCTTGAAGAGCCTTTGGGTGGATTGATGTTGATAGCTACATTAGTACATTAAGACCCAGTCAGGCTTCCCTTTGAGGAGATGTTGGTGCGTGGTGAAGTGCAGATTCGGCGTAGCCTCCGGCCGCAACAATACACTTTAGACTCCCGCGCGCCTCGATAATCACCACTATACGTATTAACGGCCAAGCTCAAAAAGAGGGGCCAACACGCGTTGAACCTAGGGACTTTTCCCTTTGATCAGCACAAAAGCTTCTGGAACGTTCCATCTGCCATGTTGGTTTAAGCCCAACGACCTGCTGATCGTCCATTACCAACTACCGGGTTTAACGTCTAGAGTTGCTGCGTTTGGCATTCTTACTTGGTTAACGCTCCAAAAATATGCAAATTACTGGTTTGTGGTCTAATACTCCACTATGAGGTTTCTACATCTTTACTTCCACAAATTAATACTTTCAATTGTATAACGAAACCTCATGCTATTAAAATTTCAAATAAATTCCTAAAATAAATCAAGTTCCTTCACTTCACCAAAGCATACGCGACATATGTGTCTGTGAATGGAAGAGCTGCAGTGAGGAAGTATTGGTAGCACTTTCCCAATTGATGGTCTACACAAGAGCAAACTTTCAGACATCTGCATCTCCTACTACAAGAAACAGGCACTTTTCATACGAATATTCATGACACAGATCAGAATCCAACAGTATGAACACTCAAAATGGAAGATGAGATGCTCCATCTTCAAGTATATGACTTACTGCACATAGCCTTTGGTGGAATGTGTTACATGACCAGCAACTTCATCGTTTTTGTTTTCAGTACATGGCAGCACTAGCACCCGAAGATTTTCCCAAATACTTCAGTTCGTACAATGGTTTTTACAACAGACTGTCCTGTACCTCAAATTTCTGGCTGAGGTCCTGAGCACCAACAAGCTTTCGTTTACCCATGAAGACTGTTTCAATTTCCATGTTTGGGGACATGTGATTCCACGAGCTACTCATTCTTGTGCTTATCAATGGCAATTTTATGTTAATGTGTGGGCCGACATTCTCAGTGATAGGTAAATTGGACCATACATTTTTCCATTCTGCCTCAATGGATGGAGTTACCACATCTTCATGGAACATGTCTTGCCAGAACTGCTGGAGGATGAACCTTTAAATGTTAAACAAATGATGCACTTCCGGAATGAAGGGGTACCACCATATTTCAGGTTTGCTGTGAGAAATCTTCTGCAAGCCAGCACTGGGAATTGATGGATTGGCCAAGGTGGCCCAGTGACCTGGCCACCCAGGTCATCTGACCTCATCTAGGGGTAGATATATGGAGTAGCTGGTTATGAAAATGACTGCAAACAGAAGATTTCATCACTAGAATTGCAGCCACTGCAGATCCATTGTGAGCATACCAAAGTAATAAAGTCACAACATGCAATAGTACAACAATATATTGCATTCATGCAGATCAGATGTCGAGCAGTTCCTGTAAATGTCATTGCTATAATTAGCATGCTAAATTACCTTCTATTTAAATCATCCCTAGCATCAGAAATTGCCATTAAGGATCATGTGTTCCATAAGCAGTTATATTTACTTTAATGTACTCAGGTTCTATATTAATTAGAATGAATAGTTTGGAACATTCTGTATAATTTTACTGTAATGTAATTACAAGGAAAAAAAAAAGTAGTTGTACATAATATCTGTTTATTGTAGTTATTATCCTCTATCTCTTCTTAAAAATAAATCTATTAGTAATAGTGATTTCTATTTATTAACATGTACTTGATCTTTTGAATATTTTATAATTTTTTTCTGGTTTACTAATATTCATTCTTTGAGCTGTTTGAAAAATATGATTACAAAAGTGTTCTATTGAAATTTTTCGACTACCTCATTGAACAGAATATTTTCAAATATATTTGAAGGTTTTGGAGATGCTCTCAACTGTGAGGACAGCTGGCGAGCTTGTTGTAACTACATAGATGAGCAATTCCGTCAATATTTCACAGATGAAAGTGGACTGAACCGCAAAAATATACAAGACAATCGCGTCCACTGTTGTCTCTATTTTGTGCCTCCGTATGGCCATGGGTGAGCAAAATAATATTAGTAATATTTTACATTAAGTATGTTTATCTCTAACTCCTTTAAATGTGTTTTTCAAGTGTGGCTTCATTGGTTTTTCTGATTCTAGTTGTTTCTTAGAAGATTCAATGTCAAGAAGTTTAAAAATACAATTGTATTTCAAAAACGATGTCTGTCACATTCATGCCCCTTTCCATTGCAGAGTCTCACAACTGTATTTATATTATACCATTCATATAAAAGCATTATTTTTATTATTTGTGATAACTCACTTCTAAAGATCTGAAATTAAGCTCCTCTGTATGCATGCTGCAATTTTTGTATCTATTTCAGCATGCAATCTTTATTAATTTATAAATGTTTATGGCTGATCTTATATCATATAGCAACAGATACAATGATCATTGATGCTGCATGAAGTGATAATTATGAGAAAATGAAATTTGTGAAGGTAATGCATGTACAAGTAGGCTTAAAGTACTTTCCTGCCATTTGCCATTTATGAAAACTCAGTAAAATTGACAATAACTTTAATCAAGGAAGACAATACTGATGGAATTTGAACTGTAGACATCTGTTTGTGAGTCTCTGTCTTAATGGCCTTGACTACATGGATCAATACAATACAATACAATGTTTATTAGCCACAGGAATTCATACAGAATTATAGGCATTGTCAATATAGTTACAGTATTTAACAACATTTACAGTTCATCAATGAGGTATTTACAATCTTAAGTTTCAAGTAATTTACACAACTACACTTAATTTTAATGCTTTGGCCGGGTAAAATTCTTCATTGGTGAGTCTTCCAATCTCGGACACATGAAACAAGAATAGAAATAGAATACATTAGTATAATTATGCACAACAAACTGATTAATTTATGCTTTACCTGATTTGTATTCTAGGTATTCATTTACTGAGTAAAACTGATTTTTTTTAAAGAAATTGTGAAGCTCTGTCTTAAACTTTTTTATAGAGGTTATGTTTTTTAATTGATTTGGCAAGTGGTTGTATAGCTTTAAACCCATGTATCTGACGGAAGTCTCAAATAGTTTTGTTTTATGAATATAGGTGTGTAATTTGTTTTTATTACGTGTGTTATGGGTGTTAATACTTCTTTCTAATGGAAACACCAATTTCTTAAGATAAGTGGAGCCTTAGTGGCAAATATTTATATTTGTGTAATATCCATAGGTATATATAAAGATAAAAATTTGTAACTTAAGACTTCACTTATTTTATAAGAAATGATGATAATTCTTATAAACTCTCCGGGATCGCGATTTCATGTAAACTTATACACAACTTCAGCTGGAAACAAAGCTGTCGCCATCGTTATGAACACTAGATGCTGATATGTTTTTGTTAGTACTACCAAAATCTGAAAATAAAACAAATTTAAAGACAGAATCGACTGCGGGTATTTCAAAACTCATTATGCGATATTTGTTTTTTAAAAAAAATATCTTTTCCCAAACCATTAATACTATCGGACCATTTAATTGTTTTAACAATTTAACTTCTGGATTTATTTCATGGTTAAATGACCAAAACTAATCTGCTATGGCCGATTTATCAGTTTGTTTATACTTAATGTTATGACAATGTTCTTTCGTTCTGGTTTCTAAATTATGTTTTGTCTTTCCAATATAAACTTTATCACAATCGAAACAATTAAACTGATAAATACCAGATTTATATCCATATTTATAGGTACCATAGGTATATCCATAGATACCTGAAGTGTCTATTGGCTAATTGATGGAAATTAATTACTCTTCCACACTAGCCGGCTAAGTTTAGGATAGGTAGAGTGAGACTGAAAAATTCAATGCAATAGCCAGTATTTGAACCACGGATCTTTCGGTCTCCATCCAGTTGCTCTTAACCATGGCCAACATGTCAGCATGACATTAAATTCTCCAACTGTCTCATATTTTTCCTGGTTGACCACTAGGAATTCTCATATACTATGAGATATGCACTGTTTTTTGCAACTTACTATGGCGTAAGTACTAGGTCTTAAACCTGGGACCCAAAGTACAATTTGCATGAACAAGGTTATTATTTTAAAAATTATTCTTAATGATTTTATTAAAATATCATTTATTTAAGATGTTTGCATGAAAAATATAATGTTATCCATGAATTTTCTGGGAATAACCTGTAAAGTCCTCTTTATTCTGAATTACTTTTGTTTAATTAAATAAATCCACTGAAAATACAGCCTATAAAGGTCATGGACCTGTGACTTGACTGCAGACTGAGGTAGGTGATCAACCAATATGGGAGGATGGTGTGCAATTTCGCATATCTCCAAACAGCTCATGAGACTGGAACTATCTAGTGCAGCTCCTCATGTTTCTCATGAAACTGAGTGCGCCATGGTCCTATATCCAGGACTTACAATCTGCACTCCCATAGGTGGAATCGAACTTGGGTGCATTCTATAGCCAGGAACTAATGCTCCATGCTCTAGCCCAGCACCATAATTACTTTTTTTTTATATTTACATCCTCCAACATTAAGTCATATCAGATGACGAATTAAATGAGAGAAATTATGCTCAATGAGCCCAGAGTCCATAGAGCTTAGAGTTATCTGACATTCGTCATTCAGAATAAGGGAAAACTCTGGAAAAACCTTATGCAGGTAAATTATCCTGGCCGAGATTTGAACTCTTCTTCTTTAACTGCTCTCTTATACCACTACATGGTGTCAGGATATTCTTGTTCTGCTTAACCCTTATGCGGGTTAAGGAACAGAATCTCTGCATCAGTGAGAGAGAAAATCCAGGATGGGTGATCAGCCCATGTCTGGTATGAGAGTGAGGCAAGTGCATGATAGTATGAGGGTGAGATGAAATGATAGGAAAGATGATAATGGAGCAATTGATGGAATGCTGATGGGGGAAACTGGATTACCCAGAGAAAACCCACCCAAGTGTTGTATTGTCCACTACAAATCTCAATTTTCGGTTGCCTGGGATTGAACCCAGGCCGCCTTGGTGAGAGCTGAGCAGTCTAACCAGTCAACCACAGTGCGGCCGAGATTTTTTAGGAACCTCTTAAACGTGAGACAGACATGCTACCATCTAAGATACCGAGGTGCGCTGTAACAAGGTACAGGATCTAGTCTAATGGTAAACCATAACAAAAGACAAAATCTTACTACAAAGAATATGTGCATCTCATTAAGGTACACAATTCACAAAATAAATTTTTTTGATAACCGTTTAGATATTGTGTGTTCTTGCTTTTAATTTTCAAATGCATGTACCTTTTTTCAAGAGGCAAGTTGTTATTTTCCTCTCTCTTCTTTCTCTCCTTCTCTCTCTCTTGGTTCCAAATAAGATAGTGTTTTAAACCTTTTTAAGGATGTAATTTTTAAAAGTCAATCTGTTTAGGCTTGTGTATTCTTCTTGTATTTACAGTAAAATGTTAAATGGTAATGAAAGTATATCTCAACTGATAAGAAGTAGATAGAAGAATAAGTTTTTGTGTGATTATGATTATGGAGGAATTTAGTAACAGTGACATCAAAATTAATCGTAAAAACTATTTGTAGTCGGTTTATTGACACTCGTCCACCACCAGAGAGAGAAGAGCAGACGACAACAGATGCTAGTTGAAGAGAGGTTGAAAATGGAGGCAAAAGGCTTTCAAAACTATTCCCTCGATAATATATAAAAAAAAAGTGATGAGTATCAATAAACCGACTACAAATAGTTTTTACGATTAATTTTGTATGATTATTTTGTAGAAAAGTAATGCAGAAATGTGAGTCTAACATGATTCTTTTACTATAATAAATTTCTTGGTTACATATATTTACTAGTTATTTTGCATATTTCCAAAACATGTAGAGTAAAACAAGGAAGGGTTATTGTTTAATCACATTAGAAGCACAAGTTCTGTCTACCAGTGTCATTTGTTCTATTCTTCATATTAAACATATTTCTAGCTATTTTACCTTTATTATCTATTATTTCTTTACTTTAGCTATCTTAAATGTCAGTGCTTAAAACTTAATTTCAGGTTGCGACAAATAGATTTGGAATTTATGCGTCGCATGCACCGCAAAGTGAACATTGTTCCTGTTATAGCCAAAGCTGACACTCTGACTGCTGCTGAGATAAAGAGGCTTAAGGAAAGGGTTATGTCTGAGATTGAGGACCATAAAATTCAAGTATGCATGTTCTTCATTTAGACAAGATAGTTCCCTTTTTAAATATAAGTGGGAACACAATATTTTGAAATTATGTTATAAAACTACCTATCATTATCCACAGAGATCAAGTCAGTATAATTTCTAAAACACAAAGAGCACTAGTTTGGAAAACAAAGCATGCTAAATCAATATAAAATAAACTACAAGGGGTAGTCATAATGTTTTAATTATCACCTCTAAAAAATTAAGCTGTGACCATGAAACTTGGTGATCGTATTAGCCCTTCTCTACTATTCAGCCTTCAGTGCAACACATTCTGCCAAAGATGGATGACTTGATTGAGCCCGTGGTTGTAGAAGTCAGCATTTTGGCTGTTTGGGCTGTTCACCTCATAAATCACCTCGTCATTCTGGAAATGTCTGCCACTCAATAGTTTCTTCATCTGAGGAGAGAGGAAGAAATCATTGGGTGCCATATGAGAGGTTGAGGCAAAATTTGATAGCCTAAAGTAGCAGGATGTGTGACTGCGTCCTGTGAGGAATGATCTAGGGCATTGTTGTGAAGCAGAAGGATCCCCTTGGACAGCTTCCTGCAATGGTTTGTACTTATAACCTCCCGTAAACTCATCAGGAGATTTTGGCAGTGTGCTCCTGTGATGATTTGCCCCTTTGCACATAATCTATCAACATCATATCTTGCAATTCCTGGTTTTTCACAGAAAGGTGGTCTGTGCTTTGTTTATCAATATCCGGACTTGTTTGACCACACTGAAAGCATCTGTGCTACCTAACCACTGTATCATATGTTGGTGCATTGTAGCAGTACACTTCCACCAACTTAATATAGTATAGATTGTTCCCCTTCAAATACAGGAAACAAATTAATGCATACACAAATAAAAATATTTAGTAAATATTCACCACTTAAGTTAAGAAGCCAATGACAATACTTCTATTAGGTTTTTGCGAAATTAATTTCATGGACATTTGCCCACATCTTCAGTCAAATTTGAAGATGTGGGCAAATGTCCACAAAATTAATTTCGCAAAAACATAATAGAAGTATTGTCATCGGCTTCTTAAGTTAAGTGGAGAATATTTACTAAATATTTTTATTTGTGTAGTGTTTGTTACTCCACTGTAAATAGCTTCATTTTCTGTGTAAATTAATGCGTGATACTCCACTTAGTCAATGCACTGCACCATTTTTTGTTTTGGGTCCTCTTAGCAGTGTGCTATAGTGATATGGCGTGTACATTTAAATGTGTACCAGGACTTCAGACCTGTATCTACAAATTAGTAAAAATTAATTACTTAACTTTATTTTTTTGTGATGATAATTAAAACTTTGTGACTACCCCTCGTATTATAGTTTTAATATGAGTAACAACGACTATTCAATTTTTAAGTGAGATTATATTCTGTATTTGCTCAGTGTTTCATGAATGACCATTTCCTGTGATGTACTCATTTGTTGTACTGTAGTTTGCTGACTACTGCATCCCATAGAGCTTGCCATTAATAATTTGCATAAGAATAAATAAGGATACTGAAATAATTTCTTGTTTATATACAAATATAATAATTTGTAACTTAAAACTTTACTTATAAGAAGTGATGATAATTCTTATAAATTCTCCAGAATTTATACATTTATAAGAATGTATTAATTTGCTGGAGAATTTATAAGAATTATCATCATTTCTTATAAGATAAGTGAAGTTTTAAGTTAGAAATTATTATATTTGTCTGTATTTGTTTGCTTCACTGTTAAAAGCTTCATATTTTACGTATTTATTACTTTCTTGTTATCTGACCCATATTGGTACTGCTTTTCTTATTTTTAAAATAAAAACTATTAATAACCCCTCTTCTGTTCCACATAGATATATCAGTTTCCAGACTGTGATAGTGATGAGGATGAAGAATTTAAACAGCAAGATCGTGAACTGAAAGCATGTGTACCTTTTGCTGTAGTAGGCAGTAACACTGTCATTGAAGTGGCTGGTAAAAAGGTTCGTGGTCGGCAATATCCTTGGGGAGTTGTAGAAGGTAATAATTGTTGTTTAGTGTCTTTAATTGACTCCCTCTAAATTTAATATTGATAAATTAATAAATTTTAAGTTGCATGAAATATTTTGAAGCTATTAGAAAATATTGTATACCAAATAATAAATAATAAGCAACCAGACTGGTTTCTTCCAATTTTATTTTCTGAGTACTTTGCTATGTAAGATCTGAGTACTGCTACAAATGATGTAGTAAAGAATGCTGGTCCAATCCTTTCATAACTTAATAACTCCATCTTTGCAATATTTGTGATAATTATTCACTGTAAAGTTCTGCAATATCAAAATAAGACTTTGTTAGCATGCGTAGATATAAATAAAACATTGCACATTAATATATAGTTAGGATCCAATTTTATATATAATAAAAATTTTAATTACTACATAAAAATGAGATGGATTAAAGTATTACTTTTCATAAGCAATCATAATTTTGATATCATTTTGTAGGAAAATAAAATTGTTGCCTAGCTGAGGGTTTGCCTCCTGGGTAAGGTGTGGATATGTTTCTTTAATTAGGATATTCCCTATCCTTTATAGATAAATAGATAATTTATTCATCTTGTAAATCATACATTGTACATGAGTACTATGATATAAGACACATCAAATTGTGAATATACAGTGCAATTAACTATACTTGTAAATTAACAAGTCACATCCAATAAGAACAAGTCAGTGTTTGTACAAAATAATGTTTTATAACGATATCTCAAGAATTTTATAATATACACAATTAATTCAGAAATGTAACGATATTATAAACTTTCCATAAATTCACCAACAGAATAAAAACAGTGGTCAAGCAAGTATGCCAAAACTGACTTTTTAAATGCCTGTAAAATTGCAAGTGGTTTTATTGGCTATAGGAAGTTTATTAAAAAAAGGTATTCCTAGGTTTATTACACTGTTTTGATGAGCTCTTGTGTTACTTCTATTCACATGAATATCCATTCTCTGTCTAGTATTATGATTATGAACTGTGTCATTAAAGGTACAGTGGCCATTTCCTTTCATTAAATTTGTCTTTGTAAATTTTAAAATTTCAAAAATGAAAATACATGGGAGAGCTTAGATTTTAAATTTTTTAAATAATGGTCTGCACGTAGACGTTGATTGAACTCCTCCAAGTATTCTTAGAATCCGTTTTTGCATTATGAATAATGATTTACAATGTGGTGAGTTACCCCATAATGTTATGCCATATTTTAAAATGGAGTGAGTATGCACAAAATACACGCTTCTGAGAGTTTTTATGTTAACTATGTGTACCAGTGTCTGAAATTATAAGAAATTGTACTCATTTTTTTAAGATGATCAATATGTGTCTCCCACTTTAGGTTACTCTGTATCCAAAGACCAAGAAATTTAGTTGTAATTACATACTTAATTACTTTATTATTACATATTAATTGTTATTGTACAGGAGACTTATACTGAGAAAACTGAAAATGAATTAAATGTGTCTTATCCGTTATTGCTGAACCATTTAGAAATATTACTGAACATTCTGTTTGATAAGATTTGTAGCTCTTCAAGTGCATTGCTTTCAATTAATATATTTGTGTCGTCAGCATATTGAACTATTGTTTTAGCTGTAATATTTGACTGTTAATCATTTACAAACAATAAGAAAAGAATAGGACCCAAAATAGAACCTTGTGGTACACCAAACTTAATATATTTTGTGTCTGATCGGTATTCTTTAATGCAATCTTTTTCTCTATGTGAAATTTCTACTATTTGCTTCCTGTCCTTTAGATATGATTTGATCAATTCCAATGCATGCCCTCTAATACCCATATGTTCTAATTTTTGGAATAGTAAATTGTGGTTTAGTAGATCGATCGCTTTAGTTAGTTCGAAAAATGTGCCTAGTATTTTGTCTCTGTTATCCAAAGTATTTATTACACTGTTTACTAAATCAAAAAGTATAGTTTCTGTTGATTTTTGTTTACAAAACCCATGCTGAGTTTTAGATATTAAATCATTCATCTCTATAAATGCTATAAGTCTTTTATAGAATATCTTTTCCAGTACTTTAAAGAAGCTGGATAAGAGTGAAATTGGTCTGTAATTTAGTAAATTGGTTTTATCTCCTTTTTTGTATAGTGGCTTTACTTTAGCAGTTTTTAGAGATTGCATATACAAGTGAGCTATTACATATGTCTGCTAACGGGTGTGCAATAAGAATAGAACATTTCTTTAGCAAAAAATCAGGAACGTTATCAATACCTGAAGAGTAATTGGATTTAAATTTGGATATTACTAAACGATTTCCTCAAAATCAGTAGGGCACAAGAATATTGTTGTTTCACATATATTTGCTCTATTTGTTTTTACTGAAGTACCCATTGTGGAGTTCTTTTGTGAAGCAATATTTTCAGCAAGATTTATGAAGTGATTGTTATAAGTCTCTGCTATTAACTTTCGGTTTGTTATTAATTTTGAATGCTTCTTATTGGGCTTTATTTCATTGTGTATTACTTTCCATGAGGCTTTCATTTTGTTCTGGGCACTTTTGATGAATTTATCGTTTGCCATCTTTTTTGCTTGTTTTATAACGTTATTCAATGTGGCTTTATATTTCTTAACATAGTCACTGAATTTTGGAGTGACAGTCACTGTTTGCAGAATTTTGTGTAATGTAGAGCTGGAAGTGTGAATGTGAGAATGAATGTGAATGTAAAAATAAGTTAAAAACAATGAATACTATAGTAATCCAAACTAAAAGTTCAAAGAGTAAAAGCACCATCAAAAGCTTCAATAGATAATAACCTCAACATGACCATAACAGCTAAAGGGGACTATAGAAATAAACCAAAAATGAAAACAATGCTGTCCTCACTGTGCAAATAAGATATGCTTATGAAATAAAATCAGAAAAGTACATATAAAATTTGAATAACAGCTTTTGGGAAGAAATGCTATTTTTATATATATTACATGTTATCACAACATTTATGCTATGAACAAATGCATATGTTATTAGCAGAGCCCGGATTTATATGCAAAATAAAATATTAAAATATGCATGCAAATATACTTGAAAAACTGTAAAAATATGCACCATAATATTCAAAAATAAATGAGCAAAAATCAAAGTAGCAATACTTTGAAGGGGGGTAATCCTGCCTATTTATCGTTGTTGCAGTAGGTGAGGAAAGTTGCCCTAAGTTTTCTTGTGTGAAGCTCCTATGTTTGTCAGTGAAGAAGGATTTATACAATCAAAGTCCTTTATACGTTGCATGTCACAGGTGTATGTGAAAAACACACTACTCTTCTTCAGTGAATTCATCTTTTGATAGTTTTTTCACTATCATCAGATAATATTTTGCAGATTTGACTGATTGTTTTGTAACCAAGAGTTTTATTGAATACCTGACTAAGCTTATCAAATGAAATTTTGGCAACAGTATACTTGACATTTCATCTATCAGAAAAAGTGTATAATCTAAAGAATTATTTCAGGCCTCTAATTGTGTTATATTTTGAGGTAATTTTGAGAACTGACTATGGACATACTGGATATTTTCCTCAATATGAACTTTAGAAAAACTATTCCTAAGCTATAGCAGGTTCCATCTTCCTCATTTAAGGACTTTATTACTGTTTTCACTTTACTGAAATGTTCCATATGTCATGGCCTGTGAAAAAGTACCCCAGAGGTTAAAACTGGCTCAGGGTTTAAGGGAAAATCGGGAAATAGTTCACAAAATGTTTGACCTTTTAGTGGCACCTTCACTGGCACTCTTTTAACACCTGTGACAAGTAAGTCTACTTTTTTATATTTAGCTCTAATAGTTTCGGCGTGAAAATATAAACCGTGAACAAGGCCAAGTCACAATTAATTAATTTGGAATAAAGAGCTTTCAGTTCAGTTCCTGCTTTTACCATATGTGGTAAAAGGGAGAAATACCTAACTTCTTCATTTGCACTTTTTCATTTAAAACTTTAAACATGCATTTTCCCTCAGAATAGGCATTTATATGCATTAACAAATACTAGTCAAATGTCTGGAAATAGGTGACATACAAAGTATCGGGTTGTCTCATAAATTTGTTCGATTCTTGTTACGTGTTTACGACTAAGAACACCTGAGAACACTGCATGCCCCCATTACTTTTACGTCAAAGAAGTTGCCTACCAATATCAGGTTTGTTTACAAACACAATAACTGAAAAGAATGCTATGAACACAAACCACAGCGACCTCACAGGCAAAGGTAAATAGGTCAACTTATGTAAGAATTGGTAACCAAACTTCAGTACGAGTTTGTGCATGCAACAGTGTGGAGTTGTAACTTATGAATGTTAATATGGAAGGCAAGAAGGAACATTTTGGACATTTAATGCTGTTTTATTACCCTAAAGGTAAAACAGCCTCACAAACTCAACGGAAAATTTGTGCTGTTTACGGAGAAGATGCAGTGGCGAATTGGGCATGTCAAAAATGGTTTACTCGATTTCGAGCTGGGAACTTCTCTGTGAAAGACAAACCTCGTTCTGGACGACCTGTGGTTACGGATGAGGAAAGGATAAAGGACATGATTACGAACAACCCCAGAATAACAACTCGGGAGGTAGGTCAGGAGCTAAACTTATCTCATGCAACTGTAGCCAGGCACCTAAAGAAACTTGGTTACATAAATATTCGGGATGTATGGGTTCTGCATGAACTGAGTGAACAAAATTTAGTTCTGCGCGTTTCCATCTGTGACGCATTGATAAGACGCAATAAAACTGCCCCTTTTCTGAAATAGCTAGTTACAGGAGACGAAAAGTGGATTGTGTACAACAACATCCGAAAGAGAAAGTCATGGCTTAAGAAAGGGGAACCACCACTCTCAATTCCTAAACCAGGGCTTCATCCTGAGAAGATCATGCTGTGCATTTGGTGGAACTGGAAAGGAATTATTTATTACGAATTTCTTCCTCCTGGGGAGATCAATAATTCAGAGAAATACTGGTCTCAGTTGGTTCGTCTGAAGGTTGCCCTAGAAGAGAAAAGGCCAGAGTTCGCATCTAATGGTGGAGTCATCTTTCATCAAGACAGTGCCAAACCACACACTTCTGAGGTAACTTGTCAGAAATTAAGGGATTTCGACTGGGATGTGTTACCTCACCCGCCTTATTCTCCAGACATTGCCCCATCCGACTATCATTTATTCCGATCCCTGCAAAACTTCCTTAATTGCAAACACCTTACTTCCTTGGAGGATTGCAGACTTGCCGTAGAAGAGTTCGTCAACCAGAAAACTGCAAGATTTTGGAAAAATGGTATTGATAAGCTTCCTGAGAAATGGAGATATGTTATTGATAATAATGGTGCATACTGCACAAAATAAAGTTTGTTTTGAAAAGTTCATTGCCTTGTTTACTTTCGATGACCTTGCGTATGTAAACAGATTACCCTTAGATAATTAGGCAACTTCGTTGCCGTAGTTGTGATGCGGACATACAGTGCAGGCGCTCTTTGTCGTAAACACGTAACAAGAATCGAACGAATTTATGAGACAAACCAATATATCATTTAGACATACTTTTAAGTATATAAAAAGAACTTCCATTTTGCATACAATCAGGCTCCAGTTATTAGTTATTTTTTAAAATACAGTTATTAATTTAGATTGAATTGTATTCTTCATACATGGAAAAACTTGTTTATTAAAATAAACGTAAATAAAGCCATATAATGTACTTTAACATTAAAAAACAATTGCCAAAACAAACATCCAAGGAATTTAAAATAAAAGTAATCTACTGCCATATAATATACCTCAACAGAGTAGAGAAAAAAGATTTTAGAGAATTTTCTCTAAAAAGATTTTTTAGAGAAAAAAGATTTCATCTCTAAAAAAGATGAAATTCCTAATAATCTGGTATTTATCAGTTTAATGGTTTCGATTGTGATAAAGTTTATATTGGAAAGACAAAACGTAATTTAGAAATTAGAATGAAAGAACATTTTCGTAACATTAAGTATAAACAGACTGGTAGATAGGCCGTAGCAGATCATTTTTGGTCATTTAACCATGAAATAAATCCAGAAGTTAAATTATTAAAACAATTAAATGGTCCAATAGGTTTAATGGTTTGGGAAAACATATTTATTTTATAAAACAAATCACGTAATGAATTTTGAAATACCGGCAGTCGATTCTGTTTTAAAATTTGTTTTATTTTCAGATTTTGGCAGTACTAACAAAAACATATCAGCATCTAGCATTCGTAATGATGGCGACAGCTTTGTTGTTTTCGGCTGAAGATATGTCAAAGTTTTTAATGAAATTGCGATCCAGAAAATTTATAAGAAAATTGTCATTATTTCTTTTTAGATAAGTGAAGTTTTAAGTTACAAATTGTTATACTTGTATATCTTTGTAAAAATAGCTTAAATAAGAGAATGTAGGCAAAATTCTTTGTGATTTTAATACAAATAGTAAGTTAAACTGACTGTATCTTTGCTTTTGAAAGCTATATAATAATGAAAGGCAACGTTATCAGCATGGATTTCTAGAACAATTGTAAATTGATGATGATATTGTGACTTTGTGGGTCCGTGAAATGAAAAGTCCAATTTCACCACTCAAAAATGTTCTTTATTTCCACCGACTTACAGTTAAACTCTTGCCAATTACACAGAATTACGTGCTGCACACAATTACAATTCACCAGTTCGTCCGTTACTATTTCACTTGTCCTCGCGATTACGTAAACTCCGATACACATACACAGTTACGTACAGTCTTCCGTTGCACAATCTTCTCGTTCATTAACACGTCACTGACTAACTCTTACACCAAGAACTGCGACTGTCTCCTCACTCACTCCTCGTGCACGACGTGTAGCTTATATAGGGTACGCTTGCCGATCTCGAAGGTTCTCCAGTAGATGAAAGATCCCGTAATTTCCAGAACACAGGTGGAACAGAAACAGACGGCACAATGATGTTTTTCTCCCGGCCATCGCCTGTCACCACTATAAGACAAACGAGGGGAGGGCGTAGCTAACACGGACCTCCCTTGCTGTCCGCTCCCAGCTGCTTCTATGGGGTGTTCCAACGCTCGCGTGACAATATTATTTCTACTCCTAAATAAAAGTAGTTACAATATATTTTATTTTGGCTTTATACATCTTTCTTTTCTCCATTCTTTGTTAAGAAGTTCCTTATTGATGTTAATTATACATTTTTCTTTTTAATAACCAATGAACTCTTATTTCTTTGCACTGCACTGTTAAATATCACCTGGAACTGATTATCATTGTAATCACTATTTTATTGCATTCTTTATATCTGTGTTGCAGTGGAGAACCCAAAACACAGTGACTTTAATAAGCTACGCACAATGTTGATATCTACACACATGCAGGATCTCAAAGATGTAACACAGGATGTACATTATGAGAATTTCAGGGCACAGTGCATATCTCAGATTTCTCAACAGGCTATTCGAGAAAGGAGGTAAATATTATTTTTAGAATTTTAGTTTATTTGACAACACAAAATAATTAATGTGTGTTTGGAGGAATTTAGTAACAGTGACGTCAAAATTAATATAAAAATTATTTGTGGTTGGTTTATTGACACTCGTCACTTACTTTTTCATATATTTATGAGAGACTAGTTTCAAAGGCCCTGGCCTCCATTTTCAATCTCTTCCCAACTGGCAACTGATGTTATCTGCTCTCTCTGGTGGTGGAACTATGACAAAAAAGTTCATAGTTCCACCACCAGAGAGAGCAGATAACATCAGTTGCCAGTTGGGAAGAGATTGAAAATGGAGGCCAGGGCCTTTGAAACTAGTCTCTCATAAATATATGAAAAAGTAAGTGACGAGTGTCAATAAACCAACCACAAATAATTTTTATACAAAATAATTATTTTAAAATAATAGGAGTTTGCATATTATGTTTGCTTGTATGAATATAACCTGGAGGTATCAGCAGCAAACATTAAAAGGCTGCGCTGTGTCTGTGTGGTTAGACTGCTTGATTCTCACCAAGACAGTTTGGATTCGATCTTAGGTGACTGCAAAGTGAGATTTGTGGTGGACAACATGGCACTGGGGCACGTTTTCTCCAGGATCTCCGGTTTACCGCACCATCTCATTCCACCGGTGCTTCATCCTCACCTCATGCATCATCAATGTCACCTCCTGTAGTGCCATATGTAGTAAAAGCGGGCGTTGAACACTACACTTTGCACAGCACACATTAATGTGCAATTTTTTAAAGTTAATCAAATACCTCATTAATACATAAGTGAATCGAGAATATATTGACACATCGCTTCACTCACACTGTTTATTCACAGGACATGTTTCAAGAGCTCTTGCTCCTATCCTCAGCTGATACTCGATTAGTGTAAGTTGTAGTGGTTTCTTCTTTCTCCGTATTGTCAATAGATGGCATGATGTACTTGTCAAAGATGTCCGGTGGTGGAGTTTCAAAATTCATGACTCTATGATGATTTTTGTTAATGAAGATTTTTTCCCATACGGAAAGGTCTATGGGGTGATTAACGTATTTTATTAGAGATGTTTCCAAATTGATGTCATGTCTAGTATTCAAAAAATGAAAAGCCACTGCTGATTTTTCTGTTTCACCATTTTTAATGTTTCTTATATGTTCTTTAGTTCTGATGTTAATATTTCTTTTTGTTTTTCCTATATAAATTTTAGGGCAAGTTTCACATTGATCTCATTTATATAGGAAAAACAAAAAGAAATATTAACATCAGAACTAAAGAACCACTACAACTTACACTAATCGAGTATCAGCTGAGGATAGGAGCAAGAGTTCTTGAAACATGTCCTGTGAATAAACAGTGTGAGTGAAGCAATGTGTCAATATATTCTCGATTCACTTATGTATTAATTTGTGCTTCACTGTCCCTACGCTTCTTTCAAGTTTATACTTTGAAATACCTCATTCATTCTTTGAACCATAATCCTAAAATAGCAAACAGTTTTGTAAATGTGTTCTCTCTTAGAGGTGCATGTACTCTTTAGAATCAGTTCATCCCCCAAAAATAGAAATGAATAGTATAGATTCCTTCAATATGAAAGGATAGGACATACAAAAGGTTTAGTACAGTTAAGAATATTAAGGAAAGGAATTATTCGAAATGCAGGCTGAACTACTAACATTTTCTCAGCTACAAATACAAGTCTAGACAGCAAGTTAATAATGAAACATAATTCATCTTAAAGATTCTGCTTAAAACAAATGCTGAGACAGGCATTAGTGTTCTTCAAATAAATGTGTGAAGGAAAGCTAGCTCATAAATATCAAATTATAAAGGATAATGAGAGGTAGAATAAGACTGAACATTTCAATGCTATAGAACATTGAACTCTGGTTCTTCCAGTCTGTGTTCAATTATTCTTCCAACTGAGCTACCATGGCAACATACCAGCATAACATTAAATTCTCAAATTGACTCATGCTTTTTCCAATAAATCACAAGAAAATCTTAATGCAAATCAGTTGGAGAATTTTGCTGGTACGTTGCCATGGTAGCTTAGTTAGTAAGAGAAATTGGACAGAGATGAGAAGATCAGTGGTTCAAATCCTGACTATGGCATTGAAATTTTCAGTCTCATTCTGCCTTTCTATTATTCTTAATAATTTGATATTTCTGAATATCTATAAATATTTATGCTTCTCTTGGCATTTGTTTTAAGCATCAGTGAATTCTATTTAAGTTTTTAAATATCTAATACTTCTTTGAGATGAATGTGTTTCTTTGATAATTTGCTGTCTAGATTTGTATTTGTAGCTGGGAAAAGTGTTAGTAGCTTCACCATGTTTCAAATACTAGCTACGATATTGAATTATTTAGACAGATTCAATCTGTCCAAATCTTGTCCTGCACATGGCTAATATGAAAGAACAGTTAATATTCATTTGTAAAGGATAATATCTATCATGCTGTTAGACATAAGGACAAAGACCTGTTTACATAGGAATGTGCTTGTAAGTAGACTCCAAAGTTGAGCGAATTCTTGGAATTTTAGTTAAATGGTGGAAATTAATCATTTCTCCATACTAGCCATATATAGGCTAAGGTCTTTGATAGATAAGAGTCAACATAAAAATTTCAATGACATGGCTGGGATTTGAACCATAGATATCTTGGTTTCGCCCAGTTGCTCTAACCCATTGAGCTACCATGGCCAACTTGCCGTCATGACATTAAATTCTCCATTTGACTCGCATGTTTCCCCGGTAAGCCACTAGGGGCTCTCACATTCGAGAGGCCACGCAGTGGCTCACTGGTTAGACCACTTGGCTCTCACCAAGGCGGCCCGGGTTCGATCCCAGGCGACCGCAAAGTGAGATTTGTGGTGGACAACATGGCGCTGGGGCGGGTTTTCTCCAGGACCTCCGGTTTCCCCCGCCATCTCATTCCACCGGTGCTCCATCTTCATCTCATGTATCATCAGTGTCATCGCCTGTGGTGCCGTAAGTAGTAAAAGCGGGCGTTAAACACTACACATTTCTTGAAGTGTGTTTGGAGGAATTTAGTAACAGTGACGTCAAAATTAATATAAAAATTATTTGTGGTTGGTTTATTGACACTCGTCACTTACTTTTTCATATATTTATGAAAGTTGGAAAGAGATTGAAAATGGAGGCCAGGGCCTTTGAAACTAGTCTCTCATAAATATATGAAAAAGTAAGTGACGAGTGTCAATAAACCAACCACAAATAATTTTTATACTACACATTTCATTTCATTTCACATTCGAGATACACCGTTTGTGGTGACATACTATTGTAAGTACTTGAGTTCCAGGCTTCATCATTTAACTCTTATTATTTTAGTTAATGGATGGAAATTAATCATTTCTTCACACTAGCCGTATATAGGCTAAGGTCTTTGATAGATAGAGTCAACATGAAAAATTCAGTGCCATTTGAACCATGGATTTTCTGGTTTACGTCCAATCACTCTCACCCATTGAGCTACCATGGCCAACATTAATATTCAGTTCAACAATACAGTTCTTATATCAGTTACTAAAACTGTGTGTAAAACTTTGTTCATGAGGCACAGAGCTCATTGTAATGACATGGCATCTACAACATACATTTTTTTGTGCAATTTACATCCTCCAACGTTAAGTCATATCGGACGATCTACAACATACATATTACGCTTCCAAGCAGTTTTAGTTCGGGTCACATTTTAAAAAGGTTAACATTTGATCTAAAATTGAAAATGTTCATTTATTTACACTTATTCATGCACATTTTTACCAATATTTTGCAACTATAAATGATCGTACCTATCTTTATAAAAAAATAGTTACTAAAATGAAAGATTTGACAATAAACTACCATTGACAATTAAGCAAACTAATGCATCAAAATTTAAACGTGTTTCTAAGGCATTTTTAATAGAGAAGTGTTTGTATGATATAAGTGAACTGTAAAGAATGGATATATAAATTCATCCTATAATTGTAAAAGACAAACCTTGTTATAATAGGTAAAACATGTTAATGGAAAACTTTAATTGTACATAATCTATATGCTATTCTTTGATTGTAAATGATAAAACTGACTTTTAGACAAAATGACAACATCAGATGCTCTTGTAGAGTCTATTGACAGCAATAAAGTTATCAAGTTATCAAGTTTCTTGGGAAAAATCAATACATTTGTTTGAATTTATATAAAAAAATTTAAAATATTTATTACTCTAGGCTTCATATTCTGCACCAGAACTTACAGGTCAGCAAGCCCAGTAACTTCTGTATAGAAAGTGAAACTAGAATAGTAAACATCTAAATTTTTACAATAAATTCAGAAGAATAGTAGCTGAGTATTTTGACATAGGGAGTGTTTCTTCTAATTCCATGTTATGAGATTATGTGATATTGTCAGATATCCATTATGTATCTTAGTATTATCATCTAGTTTTGGTTAATGCTTGTCTTCACTGAGGAACCAACAGAAAATAGCCAGTGCACGTGAAATAGCAGTGCAGAGTGAGTGGGGCACACACTGCTGGACATTGGGCATAGAGGCCGAATTCTGGAGCCTTTGGTATACAGTTTACCTCGAAACTCGAACACTTGAGGTGGCTGCAAACTCAGAAGGCAGTTGTCTCGTGGTCGTCCTCCATTGTCATTGTGCTGTTATGATCAAATATTAGCCATGTTGTGACCATGTACACGGATCTAACGAATACCTCCTATTTCTGGGAACCATCGTCAAAACCTGGAAATAACACTTTGTGGCACATACAAGGCGTGAGATACTGTCATTTGTGTCTGATCTATCTCTAGATGTCCGATGATTCTATCATTCAAAAAAGGGTCCAGTTGACAACTTTGTGGCATGTTGGTGCTGTCTTTGCAAAGCAACTACTCTCTTATTTTAGTTAATTGATGGAATTAACTAAATAATTAACTAAAATAATAAGAGTTGAATGATGAAGCCTGGGACTCAAGTACTTATAATAGTAAGTTGCTACAAATGGCGTATCTCGGATACGAGAACCTCTAGTGGTCTACTGGGGAAATATGTGAGTCAAATGGAGAGTTTAATGTCATGACGGCAAGTTGGCCATGGCAAGTTGGCCATGGCAAGTTGAGCATAGAGCGACTGGACGGAAACCAGGCCATGGCATTGAATTTTTCATGTTGACTCTATCAACTACTCTCTGTTCACAATGGGAGAACAATAACAAATGAGCCACACACTGGGGCTGATATTGTGGTATTGGTTTGCTGTTCTGGTTTTGTTGACCCTCAAAGCATGAACCCACTTACCTATCAGGGACCATCAGAAAGGGGAGGCAAACACTGTGGTAACGTTTAAGGTGCTTGCTCACTGTTTTCCCTACAGTTCTCTGTTTTACAAATTATGCTTAACTTTTGGACACCAGTGTACAAAAAGTGATGCAAATGAAGATTTGACTTATGTCAGAAGTTTCATACAACTTGGGCAAGAGAACACTAGTAGTAAAGCATCCTTGAAATTCTATGTAACTCTTAGAACCTTTTGTAAAATATACCCCTATATGAAATTAAAAAATTGAAGCTATTATCAGTAAAGTAAATATAATTCATAACTTATAACAAATAATAGTGTCAAAAACTTTAAGTCTTTCATAATTGTATATATAGAACAGGACTAAGTTTGCAAATCACTCATTTACATCTTCAGCTAATTTCATCCATAAATATTTATTGTAATTTGTGTATCCTCCCTATGTTATTCAAAGTTTAATTGTGTTAGTAGAGAATATAATTGAAACTTTATATAAAAACTGTGCATAGGGTTTAAAATCTAAAGTGACATTACATTTTATATTTATATAATTCTTTTTCTACTATGTAAATATTTATAGAAAGTAGAGAAATTCCACCCAAAAATTTTATGCTGAAATTTGAGTAGAAATATGAATTCTTAGGTACCCTGAATCCAAAAAATGGTTTTTAATAAATAGTCTAAGTATGTGTGTGAGTGTGTGTGTGTGTGTGTGTGTGTGTGTGGGTGGGTGGGTGGGTGGGTGTGGGGGTGGATGGGCGTGTGGGTGGGCACGTGCGTGCGTGTGTGCGTGTGCGTGATAGAGAGATAGAGAGATATTGATTGAAATGTCATGTGCTTAATATATTTTCATCACAAATAAAATGCTTATTTTGAAGGTCTGGGAATGTCCTCAGAAGTATCTATATTCTGGATGATTCTTACATAACTCAGAAATCTTAAGATATAGATAAAATCTTAACAGTAAAAGATGTAGATCTCCTTAAAGCATATGTGTCTGTTTCTATATATTATTATTCATTGGAATAAAAATTTTGGAAATATTTATTGTCATTTGTTTAAATTTTACAACTTATACTTTACTCAAATGGAAAACACTAATTAACTTTTTATTTTTTATTTCTTGGCCCTACAAAGAGAAAAGAATTTCAAAGGCATCAAATAGTGACCAGCTCTTTAAAGAATTGACAGTCTCTTAAACCATGCATTTCCCATATTCTCCTTGTATCTACAATAAAATTAGCAGTAATGTCATATTTATTTATATTAACATGAAGTAGATAGAGATAGAGGGATAAGCATTTGTATCATTAATTTGTATCAGTAAACATCAATGGCCGGCTGAGGATAGAGGCAAAGTCTCTGAAACATGTTCCGGAAAAATTTAAAAGTAAGTGTTGTTTAGTGTCATTAATCGACTCCCTTTAAATTTAATTTATCATAACAACACTGTTTTCAACACTTCCAAGAAAGGAATATTTAAGTTTGTTGGGCCATATGAAAATAAACATTTTTGTAAAGCAACATGATAATTTTAATTAGATTTCCATGTTCTTTTGTTTTAATTCTTAATTTGAGCAGTTTGGTTTGCATTTATATACATATGTGTAAGCATATAGAACATTTTAATTCCAGTTTACAAGTGTTTAAATTGTTTACATAGGCAAATTTCAATATCTACTTACACCGTGCATTCCCTAAGCGACAGGACTGCTTCATGGCATTGTTGGTCTGGGTGACGATTGGCGCACCTGCCACCAGAGAATAGCACACTACTACTTCAGTGTCAGTCAAGTTGGATTTGTGGTGAGGGAAACAGGTCTGTGTGCGTGTTTGTCATGCTGCGAAAGTTGGGGTTTGGTGTGCAGTAAGTGTACGTAGAATTATCTGTCCCATATTTTTCAACACAACAGTTGATTCACACATTTATGTAAATTGCATTTTAAATAATTATTTTCCGCAACTAACAAGAGATGAACGATAGTGTGGGTGGTTTCAGCACAACTCAGCTACAGTGCACATTGCTGCGAATTCTATGCATAAACGTGAAATGTGTATGGTGACAGAATAATTAGTTGAGGATTGTGGCCATGTCGTTCTCTGACCTATCTTCATGTGATTTTTATTCATGGGGAACATTAAAGAATAAAGTGTACGCATCTAACCCGCAAATGTTATAAGAGTTGAAGTACAGCAAAATGAGAGAAATATAGGCAATCACGCAAGATAAACTTTTTCAAGTGAACCAGAACTGTGGTCGGAGATTTAGGGGATGTATTCGCGTTGAAGGTCATCATTTTCAAATCTATTGTGATTTCAAGTAAGCCCAATGTAAGTTAGTATAGTAGTTAGAGTTGCATACATGTTACCTGCCGGTCCTTTAGGCATAATTCTGGCAGACAGCGCACTGGCCATCACCCATTACGGTGCCTCTGCGGGACGGTCCGGTCGTTCAGGGAATGCATGGTAGTATGAATGAATAGTTAATTTCTATTTCATATATAATATTTAGCATACACAACTTTATACATATATAACATATACAGTATATAACAAACATAAAATTGTACATATCTCCTTGCTTTAGGAGTTGCAGTTTCCCATGCTCCTTTATAGTTAACCCAGGTTGTGTATATAATGGGGCACAACTTGATTGAAACTTGGGATCTAAATTTTTGTTATCTTATATACCTTATACTAATTTTACTATCATATAAACAACCTAATTTTTCTCATTAGTGTTCCCTGTTATCCATAGCCATTTTTGTCTCACCTTGCCAATAAAATTTCCAAGTTTGTTTGTAGTAGGAATGCTGTTTCTTTCGAAATAAGATATTTTATTTAGGGTAATTGATGGAAATAAGTCGTTCTTCTGCACTAACCATGATTTATTTCCATCATTTAACCTGACAATACTGATTTAACCTGACAATACTGATTTAACTATGAAGCCACAAACGGTGCATACCTCATTGTATATGAGAACCCCTTGTTTTTTACTGGGAAAAATATGAGTCAGTTGGAGAATTTAATGTCATTCTGGCATGCTGGCCGTGGTAGTTAATGGTTAAGAGCAACAGGATAGCGAAGAGATCCATGGTTCAAATTCCGGCTATGGCATTGAATTTTTCAGTCTGACCCTACCTAAGGTATTTTATTATTTCTATGCTTTTGGTTTAGAAGCTGGATTCATATATTACCTATAAACAAATTTTTACATAAAACTGTGGTGATTTAAATGGTTGCTCTGAAAATGCTACTTTTATCTTACAGAAAATTATTATCAACTAGATGTATGTGCAGTAAGAAAGTGTGTTATTTGCCTTGAAATTTACTTTGGATTGTGTTTGAATAGTATGAAGTATTTTATGAAATTAATATGTCTTGAAATAGATATAATATAATGTCAAATCAAATCAAATTTCATTCACACAATAACATTTACATATTTGAGCAAAAATTGTAAACTGCTGTCTCGTGAGTATATATATATTAAAATGTAAAAACTACATATAAAATTAATTATTAATACAAAAGAATAAATATGTTGCTATTGCTTAAAACTATACAGCTAACAAAATCAATAATTAATTTATGTCATCTTGCATATATTCTTTAACAGAGTAATAGGCTTTCTTAATAAGTAGGTTCTTAACATGTTTTTGAACACAATATCTCTATCTTGCACATCTTTATTAATTTTATATAAGGGGGAAACTAGTTTTTTGTCATTAACCATGCATTTTTTGTTGTAATTTACGTCCTCCAATGTTGTTTTATCGAACGATGAATGAAATGGATGAAATGATGCTCAAATGAGCCCAGGGTCCATGGAGCTTAGTTACCTAACATTCATCTTTCATGATATGGGAAAACACAAGGAAAACCCAGTTTATAAAATTGAACTAAATATTGATAATGTAAATCTGTGCATACTATTATGTAAAAAACTCAACTATGCTTAAAATGTGATTAATTTCCACTCATCTTCATTATAAAAAGAATGGGTTGAGCTCTTTTTTAAAAGTATTTCTGTCAATGACTTAAGTCTTTTTGGTAATACAACAATAAATTGATAAAGCCGTGGCCACTGCAACACACACAATAACAGTAATAATATATTTTTCTCAGTAAACTACCAGGTGTTCTCACATACAATGTGATATGCACCGTTTGTGGTGACTTACTATGCTGTAAGTACTTAGGTCTCAGGCTTCATAGTTAAATACTAATTAGGTTAATTGATGGAAATTAATCGTTCTTCCATACTAGCCGTATGTAGGTTAAGATTTGCCATAGCCAGGATTTGAACCACTGATCTTCTGGTCTTTGTCCGATTGCTTTGACTTTGCCTACCCTCTGGTTCTCTGTGCCTTCTGTATTCTTAGAGAAAATGCTCTCTACCTGTATCTTTTGGAACTCTTGTTGAAATATACTGAAATGTGTCAGCATGTTGTAATTATGTACCTATGTATCATTCCCTGAATTATTTTTGAAAAGCAAACATTTGACAATGAAAGCAAAAGGGCTTCTGAAGTACTATATCTAAAATTAGACTTATTATACTACAATTGTAGAATGTCTCACTATTTATAATTTCTGTTTAAGGAAGAGAACACCATAACATCATTAAAAGCTTGAACAATTAAATTTTACATGTATTAAATAAAATTAAAATTTAGGATAAAATATAATTTATTACAAATGTCAATTATCTTTTTTAAGAAATTGGTAAATTCCTTACAGAACTCAGACATTTCTTAAAAAGATAAGTGAAGTTTATAACAAATTATTATATTTTGTAGTAATATTTTTATTGTTTCAATGTTATTAGCTTCAGGTTTTTACGTGTCAAAACATTTAGGCTTTTATGTAGGTAAAATCAAATGTTAAAGCATTTATTATCCTAGATCATGATTTGCTCCTTTAAATTATGTCATTTTTAAACGTTCATGGAGCAAGAAGGTGTAACTTGAGCTTTGTACATTCTCAGTTGAACAATTTCTGTTGTGTATTTGAAATAAGTGTCTCGTTTTGTATTCTTGAAGATTAGGTATTAGTCTACAGATGACGCTACGTACCAGGTAAGAGAAACTTACTGCTTTAATCAATCTGAGCCTGGTAGCGTAGATGGTAGTACGTGGTAGATGCTAGTACGTGGGAATATTAATGGCTTCACTCAACCCCATCCGGAGACGTACCCGATCTCACACGGGTATCGGGAACCACTGCCCCCTCGAGTCCAACCCAATCCGAACAATTCCCTATCAGGGAGGGGCTCGAATGTTCGGCCCTAGGTTCCTCTAGTAATGTCAGAGTTACCACGAGTGCTAGGGGTCTGCAGCGCCCACACCACGGCAGCTGTAGGGGACGGATCCCCTTCAGGAATTACAACCAAGGGTAAAAAATGCATTTTTCTTAAAACTAGGTTCTTCAGTGAATGCTTTCAGTAATGTTGGAATATATTTACATATAATTTATAGTATGCTTCTGAAATTTTGAAAATTTCAAGAAGGAAATTGTTTTATATATAATTCTGTTTCTTCCAAGGGATAATGATTACTATGTACGTTAAAAATTTGTATTCTAATTTTAAACTATGTTTACCTAAATAAATATAACAACTATAATTCTCTTTTGGAGGATCAAAGATCATTTAGTAGGCAACTTTTTAGTGAAGTAATGAAGCAAATTCATTGAAAAATGAGTGAGATATATTACCATATTTAAATCCTCTTATAGAAGGGCCATGTGTCCACTAGAATTGTGTCCTTAAGAACCTTTCAAACTAAAGTTGTGAAATTAGCTAGTGCTAAGGACATGAAAGTATAGTGTTACTGGAGTACAGCAACTGCACAAGGCTCTTAGGAGTTGCAATCCTAATGAGCTTCCGAATTGCTACTCCCTGCATAGCAGGAGGTCTTTGCCCTCAAGATATTTACAGGCTTTTCATTCACTGGTCTCTATCAGTTACACACAAAATGTTGAGCTTTTGACCTGTAGATATTATATTATTTTTACAATTTAAATTGTAGTGGCTCTTTTTTTTAAATATAAAAAGGCAAAATCCAAGCAACTGCAGTCAAATGATACCCCATCAACATCCACGTCTACCATCTCACCAATTATTTTACGTGGGCCCTCCCCATCCTTTACCACTGGCACATTTGACTGCAGTTTCCAAGATTTGAACTCACAATGTTTGGCTTTGAATGGATGGCTAATCTATTTTGTATTGCTTTAACAATCGTGGCTATTCAAACCGATAGCACTGAGATGCCGCAGAAAGTGGTACGAATTACCAAGAGTGGCATATGTAGCAAAGTAATTCATGCATTAAAGGACTAAGCATCATTATACAAATATTACTATTTGTAACAAAAACTTCACTTATCTTAAGAAAAATGATGTTGATTTTTCTTACTGAATTAGTTGAAGTTGAAATCGATTTCACGAACCCTTGTTCGCGTCGTCAGTCAAAGAAAACCTTTGACTTATCTTTTTGAGGTAAGTAATATTTCAAATAAACTTCTATATGTAAAATTTCATCAGGTCTGAAACATTCTTAACTGGGCATTAATATAATTTTGAGTTGAACTAGTGCTCCATTTTACCTAGAACGCGTTTCGTAAGGATCTTCCTAACATCCTTAGCTAATGTCGACATATCAGCCCAAATGAAATACATTCTATGTAAACACCAGCAATATATGGAGTATGGAGTATTAGTTTGACTCAAAATTTGATTAATTTTGTGCTTTATTATATCATAGTCCATACACATTAACCATACTGTTTCATGGCATGATAATTAGTATTTGTGGCTAGATTTCGACATTGAAAATGCTGGTTTGGTTTTCTAATTGCTGAATGTTGTAGAACTATTTTACATTCTTAAATAATTAAAGTATTTTCCTAAAATTCACTAGTGAATTAACAGCTGACCAATATGTTTACTGTCGTTTGACCTTTAAATACATATACATAAAAAATGCACTTTTATCAAATTTTTCCCATTATAACTGAATGTAGTATTTATTGATAAAGAGATGCTGCTGTTTTATACCCTTTCCTCTGCATTCACAATTTGAGAAATTACTTTCATGTTTATTTTCTGAGATGCTTTGCATTGTTTTGATATTTTATCTGTATATCCTTTAATATATATTATCTGTCTGGTCTCATTCCTCTTTTTGTTAATATTCCTGTATGCTATAATGCAGTTGTTTAATGCTGAGGTGACAGACCATGTGTATACATTTCTGCAATGTGCACAGAATGCATGCACGTTGTCTATGGCCCAGCCTTAAAATAACTGCATTGATCTGGTGTTAAGATTTACATCTTTAACTCCATTACTAGTTTACTTATTATATGCATCACTCCGTAATTATTTTTTTTTTTTTGCCTTTTTATTCATGCCTAATGCCTGAAGAGATCTTTGAGTGAAATGGTAATATAAATAAGACTCCAGTCTATTGCCACCTTTGGCGTTCCACCTTTGCAGGGGCAATTCTGAAGACAACCTTTCTCAAGCTGCTGATTCTGACCAGGAATCAAAAGTAGATGGCCTGCAATCTTTATGGAGGATGAATTTATTAAATGGTGGAGCAGACAAAAAACGAAACTCACGCTAAGATGATTTAGCTGATCTCTAACTGGTGTTCCTTGAATTATAAGGATTGAAGAAAAGTCATCATTATTTACAAATCTTCAAGAAACAAGAAAAATAAAAATCACATCTGTATAGAGATTATTAAATAAACATAAAATGTAAATAATGTTGATCTCTAAGCTTGTTTTATTTCAATAGTCAATTAGCAAATTATTAATGAAGTTTCCTTTTCACACAATATTTCATAGACAAAGCCCTTTTAACTTTATCATTGAAAAGAGAAATTACAGTTTTCAGATATTTCATATATGTTCTAACTTCAATGGAGTAGCATGTTCATTCATTATTTTAAGCAATGGCAGTCCACTTTGCATATAACCTGAAAAGAAAATGAATAGCTCATTATAGTTTCAGATAAAGCTGCGCAGTTTCAGCATAACCATAATATGTGTGTTTGGACGAATTTAGTAACAGTGACATCCAAATTAATTGAAAAAACAATTTGTAGTCAGTTTTTAACATTCCATCACTTACATTGTTATTTTTTGAGGGACTAGTTTTGGAAGCTGTTGCTTTCATTTTCAACCTCAAGGATAGCTCAACCTTCAGGGTTGAAAATGAAAATAACAGCTTCCGAAATAGTCCCTCCAAAAATAATAGTATAAGTGACAGAGTATTAAAATCTGACTATAAATTGTTTTCTTTTTCAATAGACATAATAATTTAGACAATCAGTATTTCAGTCTCAATACAGTAAAAATAATTTTTATAGATATTAGGTAGTACTTGCATCTTTTGAACTTTTCCAAGATCCATTAGAATTTTTCATTTGGATTAATACTTTACAGCTGTATTAATTTATTAAAATGGAAAAGTTTAAAACATGAAGTATTATGAAATAGCAATTGTAGGAATGAGTAGAATACATGTTATCTTCACTTGCTTCAATATTCATAGTTGAACTAGTTAAGGAAGTATCCACTATTATTCTCAGCTGGAGACCAACTACTAGCTGGAACGGCTGCAGCACTGTAGCTTTTGTTAGAGATTAGTATCTTCTGAATGACAGTAAAAAAGATGAAGATGGAGGAAATTATGGGAAGAGCAGAGAATTAAAAAATAAAGAGGAGTGGAGAATTTAGAACACGAGCAGAAAATAGAACGTGATGTTTTTAGTAATGAAGAGAATGCAGGAAAAAATATAGATATGGAATACTAAATCTTTTAAGAAGAAAGACTAAAAATGGAGCTGAGAAAATATGAGATTGTGATATTTTCTATTTTGGAAGGAGAAATTAAGGAAGAAAAAGTATTAGTGAAGTTCATAAGTTTACAAATGGTTTTCAAGGCAATAAACTAACAGGCACTGATAGTTCATAAAGAGCAACTTAACCTACTAGCAAAGAGAATTATTAAAAAAGAGGAATTGCACACAGATAAGGGAAACTGATATGCAACATTTTAAATTATAGATACCTAAATGATAAGCTGGCAGAAGGAGAAAACAATAATGAGAATACTTTAGAAGATGACACTAAAGTAAAAGAAAACAGAACGAAAGAGAGGAAAGAGGGGGAAGGAGGTGAATGCTGACAGATGACATAGGTAAAGAAACAATGTAACAAATCTTGATAGGAGAAGGGATGTAGGTTTTGAGGTTAATGAGTAAGAATATTGCCAAATGAAAAGTGTAAATAAATTTAGATGTGAAGAAAACTTAGTTCATAATCATGGGTATGAATGGTTAAATGAGATGATAGGGAAGGAATATACTGTGACTTTGTGGGTTCGTGAAATTAAAAGTCCAATTGCACAAACTCAAAATGTTCTTTATTTCCACCGACTTACAGTTGAACACTTGCCAATTACACAGAATTACGTAATGCACACAATTACGATTCACCAGTTCGTCTGTTACAGTTCCACTGCATGCTCACAGTTATGTACACTCCTCCGATGCACGTACACAGTCTTCTTGTCCGTACACTAGCACAGTGCTCCTACGCTGCTCGCCAAGAACTGAACTGAACTCACTCACCAACTGCAGCCCCCTTTTTATAGGGATATCGCTGTTTCTCGAAGTCTTGCAATTCAGTGAATCATCCTGCAGGTTCTAGACATCAAGGAGGGGGAACGAGATGGCTAACAATGTTTTTCCAAGCATCCCACTCATTACCGCTACAAGACAGATGGGTAGGCATGGTCGAATGTTTCCCGTCTCCTGCTACCCTGCTGCCGGCTGGTTCTATCGGGAGTTCTGACGTTCGGGTGACAATACCTACTTACTTGCTGGAGAGTAGAAGAAATTAGCAAAATAAGTTAGTTAGGTTATGGGAGAATAAGAGAAGAGGGAAGTGAAGTTACATTGAACAGGGAACCAATGATCATAAAGAAATCATAAATACTTATGGCAAGATCTTGTGGCAAGACAAAGCAAGTGACAAAGTATGATGAAATTGAGGAAGATAAAAAATGATAACAAAAGTGCAGTAATAAAGTGAATAACGATAAGCTCTGAATGAGAATGAAAATTAAAAAGAAAAATTCCACAAAGAAGAGGTAAGAGTAATGTGTAAAACAACAGAGAAATGTGAAAACACTAGGCTACTGATGAAATCACTAACTATTGATGTAACAATCTCTTTTATAAAGGGGATATGACCAAAACTTATGGGTCTGAATGTACAGTTGAATGGAAAGCTTGGGCAAATTGAGTTGCTTGTAGTGTGCATGCTGACAGAAATCTTTCCCATAATCTCAATAAATAGTTCGAGATTCAACTGTATTGGAACACCACAGTGAAGCGAAAAATTATTAAATTTTAGATGAGTCGCATTTTTTAACACATCTGCTTCACTTTCGTACCTATTTTGAGGACATGTTTCGCAAATCTTCGCTTGCATCTACGGCTCTTGTGCGACAAGGCTCAGAGTCGCACAAGAGCCGTAGATGCAAGCGAAGATTTGCGAAACATGTCCTCAAAATAGGTACGAAAGTGAAGCAGATGTGTTAAAAAATGTGACTCATCTAAAATTTAATAATCAATAAATAGTATTTAAAAGAACTAATTATATGTGTAAAAGGACAACTGAAGGTAAACACTAGTGGTTACTGCATGAATTACACACTCAAAATTTCCCTCTCTCCCCATCAAAAATTCTTACATTGTCACTTGAGCTCTTTGGGAAAGTAGTAGTGGTCCATGAAATCAGACCATACACACCCCAGAAAAAACTGGTTTTGGTCATTGCGATGGTAATTAAACTGTATTAAACAGATTAGCACACAGATAAACTAACATCCTACAGAGCAAAGCCAAATACTAAAGAATATCAAATGTAACAAGCACTATATTCCACAGTGGATGCTGCGTGGATACAATAGAGAAAGCAATCATAATATATGGGAGTTGGGAGAACTCGGAAGTTTAGTTTGCAAGTGTGTACCTAGGGTCCGTTATGGCATGTTAAGTTTGTCCCTCTTATCCAGACCTCTACCTCTGACTAATCACGTGAAGCATTCTCATGGCTCATGGCCCAAAGTCCATGGTAAAAGCTAAAGCTCTTTCTATTACTATCCTTACTGGAGCTAACAGACATAGCCTGTAAATTACCTCTATAACATTTTCACTCTAAGCAGGTGACTAAACGACTTTTGTTCTCCACTCTGTGATTTACCTGACCATCCCAGTGCAACAGTCCTCTCTTATGTAGTTGTAAAATAAGAATTACCCTAACTTGTGCATGCTTTTATGTGTTTACTTACGTATAATGACTTCAAATTTAAGTGTATTAGGTAACAGTGGAAAGACATTGTATAAAGTGTGTAACATTTTTGAAGCTCTGTAAGACTGCCAAAATGGAGGTTTGTGGTTTAGTAAAGATAAGCAAAAAGTAAGTGCAGAAGCATGTCAAATGGCTGTAAAACAGTGCCATGTATATACGAGGAACCTTGGAAAATTGTAATGAAAAATGTGAAGGCTCCAGGGCTATAATTTTCCTCTTCAAGAAAAAATATAAGTCAAAACCTGTTACAGAGTTGGTTGATATCCAGAAAGACATAACCTGTCACTCAAAAAGAAGTTTTATGATCGTGGTGCATTTGTACAGTTAAAAAGCAAAGTTGTTTTTAAAAGGCAATCAGGTTGTAGAAGAGGTATTACTTCTTCACATAAAATTTTGAGAAAAGTTGGTCTTAGTTATTCAAAATGTAACAGATGTTTTTTCATGACAAAGTATATTATTGTGGTGAGGGTTTCATGTTGAAGAACAATACATGACAGAAAAAAAGGACTACTATCATCATCAAGCAAATTAATGGTGGATCTAAAGATCACTGATAAGAAATAAAGGACCATTAGATAAAGGATCATGTCTAACAATGCCAGATAAGCCAATATGGATTGTAGTTTAAAACTGCTGGTGATTTTGTATGAATAATGTAGAGTTTGAGGAATGGTTACACGGTCTCCTTTGGAGACTGGAAGGAAAATGTGTGATAGCATAGAATGTGCAAGCTCTCACTCTGCACTTAAGAAAAGATCCCCAATATAAATTATACAAAAGCTGAAGCTTTTTGATAGCTTCAGAGCAAGAATATACCTCATAATTGGGGTGATGCATGGTATAACGTTTATGGAAGTGCTAACTATACAGGCAACAAGCTTCGAACCCAAATCCATGAGTTGCAGATATACAGGAGCTGCTTCCCTAAACATTATGCCATGCTTTGCCACTACTTGTAATCCTACACCCACATTAACTGAGTAACAAACTAATTATAGAAATGTCAGCAGAAATTATTAATTTAATAGTTAAGTTAATTTAAAGGTTAATAATTTATTGTTATGCATACACTTATATACCAACTGTGCTCACACTGCACTGAAATAGGAAAGAGCATAGGTAGAATAGGAATGAAACAACATGTCCTTGATGCATCTGATGGAAATGAAAACATTGAACTAATAAATGTGTGCACTCATAATTTAAGTAAATGAGATTCCCTGAAGGTCATGTGGTAAAATAGAATGTTAAACATTAGTGAAACTATTATTTAAAGCCAATAACAATACACAATGTAAGCAAGACATTTTACATATTGCTTCAGACTAGATGAGAAATTCTAAAGCAATTTAAGGAGCACTTACAGCATTAATGTGATACCCTAAATAAACACAATGTTAAAAATTCTGCTCAGGAAGCTTCTATTAAGCACAGGAAATGAGGAATCCATTATAAGAAGTGTCACCAAGAATAATGAGTATAAGAAAAAAAGATAAATGAGCAGTTGCATCTTGCTTTTGGAACCATCACCATGAAATTGAACAAGAAGCATGGTTACTAAAAAAAAAATGAAAATACGATAATTAATAGTATGGGAGATAGTCAATAATTACACCTAATTAATTTCAATGTTACCCCACCAAATCATCCTAAATAACACCAATAAAAAGCCACAATGTTGCAGTTATTCTGGCCAGTAGTCATTCTCCAATTTAAATGCTCCCAAAATAGTTTAGTAAATGCTAAGGTAAGTAACAAAAATCCAACTTGCTCCTACAGTTTAATATGTCTGTATTATATACTATAACATTTTAAACAACACAGCATAATTATTTATATCAATTTTTTAACCTACTCCCTTATTTGAAATGAAAAACATATTTCTGGAGCTACTTGCTAGTCATCATTACTTGGTTGAATGCTAGTATCATTCCTCATGGTGCTTGCCTTGCTTACGCCGCATCATGGCAAAGCAGTTAGACTGCTTGACACTCACCAAGGTGGCTCAGGTTTGATTCCAGGTTACTGCATGTAGGATTTGTAGTGGACTATATGGTATATGGGTGGGTTTTCCCTGGGATCTCTGGTTTTTCCTGCCATCATTCCACTAACTGCTCCATTATCATCTTTCCTTTCATTCATTTTGCCCTCATTCTGTCATCTACTCTCACTCTCGTACCAGACACTGGGCTGATCACCCATCCTGGACTCTCTGTTCCAGAATTTCTACTGTTCAACCCAATGCTTAAAGGCACAAGAGATAGAGAAATAATAAGAATAAGAATCTTGCCTTGTTTTTGGCAGAAGTTAAATGAAGCTCTGCATCGGTATGCCTCTTAGTGGGCAGTTCCTGGTTTTCCAAATGTCAATGTTACTACGAAGTCGTAGTTCTGTGTTTCCAGAAATGGTTTTAGTATTTTTGGATTTAAGGTATATTGGTCTATGAAACTAATAGCTTATTTTTTTTTTTCTTTTTTTAGTTTATGTTTCTGTGTTCTTGCTGTTTAGTTTAGTGTTCTCAAATTCCAGAGGATCTCCAAACAGCACATCATTTTGGCTGCAAAAAAATAATTACTTAATCAAGAAAATATTATATTCTAAATTAAAAGCAACATCTCACAGCAGAATATGCTAGATTGGCTGTAATGATTGCTAAAATATGTACAAAAAACCAAAGAAAATAAATGCAAGAACAAAAGAACACATTCAGGACATAAAGCAAAATTGGAAGGAAAGATCAGCAGTGTAGCTACGTTCTTCTTCTCCAAATTAACTTGGGGGTCTATAGAGTTTACAGATGTACAACTTCCATCTGCAAGACATCAACATAAATTTTAAAGAATTACATAAAGACTATCTCTGAAATTGAGGCTTTCTGGCTTCTCGACCTAAAGAACCTGGTTGGATTCCCAGCTGGGATGGAGAAATTTTCTTTAGCCCATTATGTCCCAAAACTATGTTTGTTTTAAGATTAGGATATTTTCAAATGACTTCTCTAAAGGAGTCCTAAGGAATATAAAAGGGCTATTCATTTAATTTTTGTCCCTGGATATGTCCAAATAGTGAGGTTGCCATATGGGAATCCTGAGCCATACTGGAGGGGGAAAAGAACAAATTGTTCAGAGAAACTGACTTATTGAATACTATACTGTTTAATATTTTTAGTATTCTTTTGAACATATTAAATTGCATTACCTTCAGTAAGTATTGTTAAATACATTTTCACCAAAGTTTATGTTGATGATATAAGCTTTAAAAGTTATCCCACAACAGTGAACAATTGTATTTGCTGCACTCTGTATGATCAATTTTGAAGCAACCCTCTCTCATACATCCTCACTTTTTATCAACTGAATGTAGTCTGTAATTTATCTGATCATAATGTAAATCTTACATGAGATACCTTCCAATTTACATTTATGAACTACTCCAGGTCCCCTAGTTTCTTTTCCAAAATGCCTGCAACAGTAGATTGCTATAAAATATCTAAACTCTAGCTGTGATTTTGTTTGTTCAACTGTTCTATGCAGTTGCCGTGGGTTTTGAACTATTTTCTGCCTGCATTTCTAATGCATTATAGACTAATTTTGAATCATACATCAGTTTCACACATATATTGTTATATTATCAAATAACACATAGTATTTGTACCTTTATTTTCCTTTTTCTGGCCCTTTGAACACCGCTGCACATTGGAAACTGAATACATATCAAATGTGGTTGATACAACACTTAAGACACTGTTATTCACCCATATTGTCAAATAAATGTTTGGGTTGAAACAACACATCAAGGTGATTTTTTGCTTCGAGTTCCCTTGGACAACTTTTAAGAATTCTGTTTTCACACAAGGTACTTATTGCAGTATACATGATTTTTCAAATAAGCTATCACTGCAGAGCCAGTGAACAGATTATCACAATAAGAAGAGAATGGAGTTTTTGTGTTGAAATATATCAAATAAGATATTTGAGTATTTTGCTTTTCTTTATACGATGGTATGCTATTTTTGCACTGCACTTATCACCAAAGAAGTGATGTCAAATCTAGCTATTGTTTAGCAGTTTTTTTTAAAATTAGATATTCACAAATAAAGGTCCCCCACAATGAACATGAATAAATATTTTGGATAGATTGAGTCAACTTGAAAAATTCAATGTCATGGCCCGGGATTTGAACCACGGATCTCTTGGTTTCCGTCCGGTCGCTCTTAACCTTTGAGCTACCATGGCCAATGTGCCATCATGACATTAAATTCTCCAGTTGATTTGTATGTTTTCCCGGTAAACCACTAGGGGTCCTCATATTTGAGACATACACCGTTTGCAGCAATTTACTATTGTAAATACTTGAGCCCAGGCTTTGATTGCTATAGTAATGCAGAATTTGAGGGCTATGAAGTTATAGGAAGGTCAACGAGTAGTACAGTGGTAATTTATAATATTACAGCCATCTCATGGTTCAGTCAAAGGCAATTAACAGTAGTAATTTATGCTACTGAAGTTGAGGTAATTGTAGTTAGTGAGCACTCCAGAGAGGTTCTTTGATTAAAACATCTTTTTGATGAGGAAGACTAATAAAAGAAACATACAAGTGATAAAAAATAACAGGCATTTTTTAATTTCTTGGGCTTTATATATATATATATATATATATATATCATTTTCAAAACTCTTTTTTTCTATCTTGTTGGTATGCTTGTTCCTGATGTATGATTGCATTTTCAATTGTTTTGAATATTTGCTTTATTGGAAATTAATTGTTCTTTCACACTAGCCATCTGTAGCACGCACTATGAAAGGGTAGAGTCAGAATGAAAAATTCAATGCCATAGTCGGGATTTGAACCACGGATCTTCTGGTTTCCGTCCAGCCGCTCTAACCATTTGAGCTACTATGGCCAACGTGCCAGCATGACATTAAATTCTCCAACTGACTCTTGTTTCCCCCGGTAAACCACTAGGAGTTCTCATAAACACATGAGACAACTACCTTAATGGCGACTTACTATGCTGTAAGTACTTTAAGGCTCGGGCTTTATAGTTTGGACCACTATTAGGTACAATTAATGGAAATTAATTGTTCTTTTACACTAGCCATGTGTAGGATGCACTATGAAAGGGTAGAGTCAGAATGAACTTGGAGAATTTAATGTCATGCTGGCAAGTTGGCCATAGTAGCTCAAATGGTTAGAGCAGCTGGACGGAAACCAGAAGATCCGTGGTTCAAATCCCGGCTATGACACTGAATTTTTCATTCTGACTCTACCCTTTCATTTGCTTTATTGTTGATAGTTGAAAAGGTTATGTCTGTTTTTGAGCGCTCTGCCAGTTTTTACTTAATTTTCATTGAATTTTAATTGAAAAAAAAAAAAAAATGGAATAAAATGCAGCACCGCATTTGAAATGTTGACTGTGGCCTTTGGTAGAACCACTAGAGTAAGACAACAGTTGATGAGTGGTGGAAATGTTTCAAAGAGGGTTGAGAAGATGCTGAAGATAATGACTGCTCTGGACATTGTCGCACATCAGTTACTGATGACAATGTGGACAAAGTTCAGTAGCATAGATGGTAGCATGTTTGCCTCACGTTCAAGAGGTCCTGAGTTTGAAACTCAATTAGGGTGAGTTACTTGGATAAGGTTTTTCTAGGGTTTTCCCTTATTCTGAAAGATGAATGTCAGGTAACTCTAAACTCAGAGGACCTTCGTTCCTCTAAGGTCCCTTATCAATAGATTTGAAATATGCCAAATAAATGTCAGTATTATGAAAAGTTGTACATAGGGCAACCCAAAGGAAACCTAAAAACTGGAACAAAGAATATTTTAGAAGGATCAGCTTGAAGTAGGAAGACAAGTCAGCAATAGCATTTCATGTTTGGTATGAAAACCAAAACCTAGACCTAAATCCAAAGTTATTGAAAAGAGTGATAGGCCACAACAAACTGTCAATGTGGGAGAACATCTTAATATGGTAACACAAAGACTAATACATTTTGAAATCCCACCAGCCGACAATTTGGTAAAGATGTTCCACCAAAGAGAAGACTGCAAGCAGCTACAACCAAAACCACAGTTGGATCTTCAAGGTTGAAAATGGAAGCAACTGCTCCCCAAACTAGTCCCTCAAAAAATAAAAAGTAAGTGACATAATATGAAAAAACAACTACCAAAGCTTATTAATTGATTTGGATGTGCTCCAAAAGCAGTTAATGAAGTTTGTGTTTCTGGCTTTTTTTATTTTATTTTTTTTATTTTGTAATTCACGTCCTCCAATGTTAAGTCATATCAGACAATGAATGGAATGGGTGAAATGATGCTCAAATGAACCCAGGATTCATAAAGCTTAGTTACCTGACATTCATCTTTCAGAATAAGGGAAAACCCTGGCAAAAACCTTATCCAGGTAACTCACTCTGACCAAGATTCGAACTTGGGAGCTTTTGAATGTGAGGCAGACACGCTACCATCTATGCTACCGAAGCGGGAGTTTCTGGCCAAGGCAACCTATGTGTATGCATGACCATTGTTGCTAAATGACAGCTCTGGGATAAATCAGATTCATTAGAAGTATTCCCTAATGTCTGTAGAGGAGTTTGGAGGTGGGAATGTATGAGAATGAGGAATGAATGTGTGTTTGCTAATGAAAATTAATAAAAACCAACAGTAGAAAAATTAATTCAAACAATTGGTTATTTCTAAATTCAAATTTCACGAAAAGCAAGTCAAAGAGGGCTATTTACACAAAAAATTAGGTAAAGCGAACAAAGGTGTATTTGGAAGCCCACTAGCTAGATTAGAAATTAATGTGGAACCAACACTTATCTGAAACTACCAAAGACTGCATACATTGCATTAGACAACTAAAACATCTCATTAAAAAAAGAAATCATCATTTGCTTTGTAATATAAAAGAATGATATACAAGTCATTGATTAGATCTATATGGCAGTATGGATGTTCTATGTGGGGTTCTGCTGCATATTTGCAAATACGAAAAGTACAGGTTATCCAAAACAGATATCTCAGGCTGATGACTGTTGCACCTTGGTATGTGCGAAACAGTGTGCTGCATGACAACATAAGAATTCTGGAGGTCAATGATGTCCTTTGAGAAAGCTATAGTAGACTACAGATAACCTTCAAAAATCATCTGAATCATCTAATTCAATAAATTGCAGCTAATTACTACGCTTCTTTCAAGTTTATACTTTGAGTGATTAGGCCTACAAGTCTGAGAAGCATTCAAATCTCGATAGTAACAAAAATCGTCATAGAGTAATGAATTTTGAAACTCCACCACCGGACATCTTTGACAAGTACATCACGCCATCTATTGACAATACGGAGAAAGAGGAAACCACTACAACTTACACTAATCGAGCATCAGCTGATGATAGGAGCAAGAGCTCTTGAAACATGTCCTGTGAATAAACAGTGTGAGTGAAGCAATGTGTCAATATATTCTCGATTCACTTTTGTACTAATTTGTGCTTCACTGTCCCTACGCTTCTTTCAAGTTTATACTTTGTATAAAATCTATAATTAGCTTGCTAACTCACATGTTCTACAGTACTGATAGTATAAATCTGCCCACTTCTAAGTTGGGCGAGTAGCATGTCTGCTTCTGATTCAAGAGGTCTCAGGTTTGAATCTCAGGGCAATTAACCCTCCGTTAGTCACGTGGGGTCTGGGAGGCCCCTAGCTTTATTTAAATGTTATATTTTATGAACAAATGCCCCTACGTAACTGTCTGACTAGAACATCTAACATTACACATTTCTCAAATGTTTACTGCAGTAACAACGTTTTCTGTTTAATATTGTAGCTGCAAGAATGACGAATCAGCACTTATGTGTCGTACAGGTCTAGCGGGCCCCTTGCACCTACTCTTGTATTATGTTGATGACATTTGTTTCTTTGATAGGTTGTGGAATATTGCTGTATCAGTGGAAATAGCTTTTAGTACTTCGTTGTGATTAACAAATGGTATTCATTGCTATTGGACAAATTGGATAATGTTTGAGAAATGTTTACAATCTTTGGAAATAAATGACAGAAGCATTATTCTCTTTGAACAAAACATCACTGTCAACAATTACCTGCATTTTGTGCTTGCTGTGGTTTTAGACCATATATACCATCTAAGTGAAACAAGTATGGCATAAAAGCATTATGTTTGCGTGATACAAAATGGTTTACACCAATAGTATGGGAATTCATTAGACAGTAGCTGGACGGACCACATTTGCAAAATGATTCTGCAGAGACTGTAGTACTAAGATTAACTGAACCAATCTATGGCACTGCCAGGAATGTTACAGCAGATAATTGGTTCATTACTGTACCCCTGGTGAATGAGCTGGGTAAAAGACAATTTTCTTTTGTCGGTACAATACACAAGAGCAAGAAGGATTTGCCCTGTAATTTTACTTCTCCAAAAGGTCGCAGCCAATACAAAAGTGTATTTGGCTTCACAAAAAACGAAACACCTGTTTCATATGTTCCAAAAAGGGTAAAATAATAGTTTTGATGTCAAGGCTACATATTTCGTCGGAACAACTGTCACAAGATGTCAAAGAAAAGCCTGAAATAATCATGCATTACAATGATACTAAATCTGGAGTTGATGTAATAGATAAATTGTGTGCTATGTACAATCTAGCCAGAACAACATTAACGTGGCCAATTGTAATTTTTAGCCATATGTTGAATATTGCAGGTATTAATTCTAGGGTTATCATTCTTGGAAACCGAAACAAATATTCCACAAAACAGGAATATTTGAAATTGCTTTCCTTACCTTTACTGAAGCAACAGCTACAGAGAAGAGCAACAGCATCAAGCTACCCAATCATCTGAAAGAGCTTCTAAAGAAATAAGCTGAACAACCAACAGCAGATGAGTTTCCGAATGTACCAGAATCATTAAAAAAGAAACAAAGATAAAAAGAAAAGCAAAACTAAATATGCCAGTGAAAAATGCAAAGCTCCTCTCTGTTTGAGAAAACATGCCAAAATTATTTGCGATAACTACTTACATAGTCAGGGAAAACAAAAGAAATAGCTGAGTAACTGAACATTTGCAATGACAAGATGCATTTTAAAATAATAGTTTATTCTCTTTACGTATACTTGGGACAAATTATAGTGTACCCTCTATTCATATTATATTTTAGCTGATGCACTTAATATGACTATACTTATAAAAGTTATGTATGTTTAACCTAAATTAAGTCCAAAATTGGGGGGGAAAAAGAAAAATGAAAACAAAAAGAAATACAGGCATATAATCGAATAAATACAGCGCAAGCCTCCCATGCCCTATGCAACGAACGGTGTTCTGCTAAGGCACACGCCTAATGGAGGGTTAACTGAAGAAGGTATTTTTTTGAAGTTTTCCCTTTTTCTCAAGAAGAAGTGTTGGCTATCTCTTTAAGTTCTATGAACCCTGGGCTAATTTAAGTATCATGTCGCCCAATTCATTCGTCTGAGATGAGCTAACTGATTAAACAACATTAAATCACACATGCACACACACTCACAAATACACACATATGCATGCGTGCGCGCGCGCACACACACACACACACACACACACACACACACACACACACACACACACACACACACACACACACACACACACACACACACACACACACACAAATGCACACATATGCATGCACACACATAATATTCTTTGCTGCACAGATAAATATTTATTTAGGATAGTAGTTTATGGATCTGTTTTATTATGTGTAAACAATCAAAATTTAGAGAAGGAATTCTTTCAATCTAATGCTAAACTCAGTTCTGTGAAGAGAAATATCCCTAATGACAGCAGTATGGAAATTGATTCTGAAGATAATGAAATGTATTGATTTCTCCTGTATTATAAAAATCTTAACTTGTTTTTCCTTTCACTAGTATAGTAGATTATATTTACTTTTTTTACACCCAGGCACAAGCTCCAAATGCATTTGGTGTTTTCCTGAATTTTCTTATTCTTTAAAGCAAGACTATCAAAGTCTCTTTCTTCCTCATATATATATATATATATATATATATACCATTAATTTTAAGTGCTGTTTCATTCAATCTCATTTGTGCTCTTATTTTATTTAATTCATTCCAAACATCATTTTGAAAGGTCTTTAAAATTCTAAGATGATGTTAGTTAGTTACTAACACTCCCCACATGGCAACCTTGGCCTTCGGGGTAACCTCACCCCACCAAGTGATGACCGGACCCATTTCTCAGGTGGAGGCACCCAGAGGGCGGTGTCCATTACCTCCGATGATAGGGTGATAGTGAAGATGGCGGTGAGGTGAGAGGACCTACAGTTTTTACCGTGGACTCCGAACCACGTTGGGCATAGGGGATACTTCACGTGTGCTAGACAGAGGTGAAGGCGTGGATAGGGCCGACTTAAAATCGCCAACCCCAGAGCCGGGAATCGAACTCGGGACCCTTAGAACGGGAGCCGCGAACGAAACCACCGCGCTACCCCGGCACCCTCTAAGATGATGTTAAACCTTAAAAAAACAAAGAAGATATGTTTATTTTATTAAATCTTTTGGAGACAATTTATTTTCAAAGTTGGTGGCATATTTTGAGTGTTATCAATATTCAAAAGGAATAGCTATAACATTGTCATAGAAATTGTGTGTACTGATTGTGGTTTCTGCCGATTTGAAGAACTTTTGTAAGACTAACTTGTTGATTAAAGATTATCTTTAACTTAAATGTATGTACAAAATAATTTATTATCCATCCTGACATTTCCAGGCTTGCACTTGTTCAGGCTCACCTTTTAGAATACAAGTTCACTTATTAAAGTTATTGTTTTTGACCTCTCTCTAAGTTCCTTATATTCATATTCATATTTATTGCAACTTAATACAGTGTTTGAACACAATTAAGTTGGTGCTTTAACCATTTTGGATATGCCCAGAGGTCTGGATGCAGTTCCTACAGGATATTGTATGCGGATGATATAACTATTATAATTAGTGATAAAGATGCAAATGCACTTGAAAAATACATGAATTCTACAGTAAATTCCATAAATAAATATTTCAGTGACTCAAACTTAACTGTAAACCCCAAGAAATGTGAAATTATAATCTTTGGTTACAGGAACATAAGCAACCTCCCCAATTTTAACCATATCTAATAATATTATAAAAAATGTAGATTATGTAAACTTACTAGGATTAAATATAGACAGGACATTAACTTATAATAGCCATATCGAGAAACTGGCACTACAAATTAGCAAAAACTTATTTGTTTTGAGAACTCTTAAAAATTACATTCCATGTACAACTAAAATTATATATTTTGCCCTTATCCACTTGACCTTATCCTATGGGATAGAAATTTGGGGTAACACCAGTAAAACAAACCTCAGTATGATATTCATACTCCAAAAACATGCTATTAGATATATAGGGAATTTAAAACATACAGATTCTTGCAAAAATACCTTTCGGCAAACAAAGATACTCACACTCCTGAGCTTATTTATTTATAGATCTATTCTTCACTTGGTTAATCATAAGTTTCCAATGAAAACAAACTCAGATATCCATAACTATGATACAAGGGGCAAAAATAATCTCGCTATTCCAGGACTCAATGTGAAAAGATGCCTAGTTATACAGGTATAAAATTCTATAATGTACTTCCTGCTTCAATTAGAACCTGCAATAATTTAAATACACTTAAAACACATTTAAAAGTTATCAATTTTTAGATGAGTCATATTTATTACACATCTGCTTCACTTTCGTACCTATTTTGAGGACATGTTTTGCAAATCATCGTTTGCAGCTTCGGCTCTTATGCGGGAAGAAGCAGATGTGTAATAAATACGACTCATCTAAAAATTAATAATTATTTCGCTTCACTGTGGTGTTCCAATACAGTTAAATCTCGATACATTTAAAAGTCTTTCTAATAGATAATGTATTTTATACCATTGAAGAATTTGTGTATCACTGTAAAAATAACTAGGCTTTATTACTGATTTTAGCATATTATATTTAATTTTAGCATATTATATTTATTTTAAAATTCTATACCATTAAGCAATTTATGACTAGCTTGTATATTTAATTTGATCTCTCCATTATTTTGCTATTTATAATCGTTTACTTTTAAGAGAGAGTATGTATTACAAATGACATGGCTTAATTGTGTTCAAACACTGTATTAAGTTGCAATAAATATGAATATGAATAAGGGAAACTTTTCCATAAATAAGTCCATTCTCTACTATCCACAGAATTTGTAAATTATGGTTAGGAAATAAATTTACATAAGTGCTTTTTACCATCTTTATTATGAACCTACAGTAAGTTAGGGTAGTATTTCGAGATTTAACTGTATTGGAACACCACAGTGAAGCGAAAAATTATTAAATTTTAGATGAGTCGTATTTCTTACACAAAGTGAAGCAGATGTGTAAGAAATACGACTCATCTAAAATTTAATAGGGTAGTATTGTTTTCCATCCAAAGATATAATAATAAGCTTTCAATTGAAATACATATTGTAAGACTCAATGGATACAAGAAAAAAAGTCTATGTGTGTGATACAGGTTGAGGACAGAGGACCTACTCCCAGTAGTCCTGGACCCGTAGGACCAAGGACCCGGGCCTCCTTCAACCAGGGAGTTATCCAAGTTGTCCCAAAGGGCGCCCGGCGTCCTCCGTGGGGCTTTCCATAGGGCAAGACCTAGAGACTAACAAGGGCCCCCCCCCCATCTGGTCCAAGGACATAAGACGGGATGGAAATGAATATGCCACTTACGCGCGCCAGCACCAAATGGGAAGGCTACCGATATGACCTTGGTGGGGCCGCCTGGCGATCTAGCACACCTTCTACTAGCTTTGCAGGCTAGTACCCGGAAACTTAATGGCTTCCCTCAACCCCGTCCGAAGACGTACCCGATTCCCACGGGTATCGGGAACACACTGCCCCCTAAAGACCAACCCAATCCGAACAACTCCCAGAGGGAGAGGCTCAGATGTTCGGCCCGAGGTTCCTCTAGTAACATCAGAGGTACCACGAGTGCTAAGGGTCCGCAGCACCCACACCACGGCAGCTGAAGGGGACGGATCCCCTCCCCTACGGGAATGTGTGTGATACACAGGATAATATAAAAATAAAAATTGTTTGCTTGTAAAACAAATTCTAAGGATGTGATATGAAGATTTTGAAAAAAATTCCCTCCATGCCATATTGTCCTTTTCATGAATCACTTCTCATTAATTCTTGTTTTTTCAAAAATAACACTATGATTTTGATTAAAATGCCACATGTTAAGGCTATCTTTATGACATAAATATAAACAGACAGATAAATCAGCCATAGCCCATCACTTCTGGTCAAAAAATCATAATATTTCCAAAGACAAAACTTTTGGTACCGGCAAAAAAGTATTGGGAATTAACAGTTTGGGAAAATATACACATTGTGAAGAACAAAAAGAGAGCAATGAACTTCGAAATGCCAATAGTAGATGACGTCATTCAACTCATTGAACAGCGCCAGGAGAGGGAGGCGGTCACCTGAAGAACCAATAGAACATCAGCTGATGATGGGGGCGCGATGTCCTTGAAACATGTCCTAATTTCAAAAGTAAGTGGAGCTTAAGTGTTTACAGTTCGAGAATTGGTTTAAAAAAGTGTTTTGATTGATGAAGCTCCTCTGTTTATAAATACTTCTATTTATAGTTTTATTAAGATAAAATTATCTTAGTCACTGGGAATAGCTTCTGAACAACTTAGTAAACCAAAAGAGATAGACAAACTTCTACTACCCACTTCGGTAGCATAGCTGGTAGCATGTCTGTCTCATGTTCAAGAGGTCCCGAATTCAAATTTGGTCAGGGTGAGTTATCTGGATAAGGTTTTTTACCAGGGTTTTCCCTTATCCTGAAAGATGAATGTCTGATAACTCTAAGCTCTGTGAACCCGAACTCATTTGAACATCATTTCACCCATTTCATTCATTGTCCACATGACTAAATATTGGAGGATATAAATTAAAAAAAAAAGATACTTTTACTATGCAAAAGATAAGGTATTGAAGCATAAAATTTTCATCTTATACATCTTTTTATAGCATTAACCATTATAAGATATTCTTTGTTATTGGTTTGAATTTTCACCTTCCTCTACTAGAAATTGTTGTGTTCTTTTTTTTTTTTTCATATTATGCAAAGAGAAGAGAATATCTGTGCTGATACAGCTGTGATTAATTCCTATTCATTTAATGAGAATTCATTTCACTGTACTTTTCCATTAATCTAAATAAACTTGTTTCCAAAAACTTGCCAAAATTAAACATTTTCTGCACTTTTATTCAGCGAAATGATTAATAAATGAATGCCAATTGCATTGAGCACTGGACTGGAATGGTTAAATAGGGTAACTTGTGATTTGAATGCTATTTCATAAAATTGGATATGAAACTAACATTTAATCTTAATTTATTTACAGTAAACTGAAGAGAGACTCTGGTCCACAATTTGACACAAACATATCTGACACAGACCGATTGCTCTTGCAGAAAGATGAGGAGGTAAGTGCTTTCGCCATACTAATCATTTTACAGGTATCCAGCAAGTAAAGTATAGGTTTATTTAAATTGATTAATGAAAATTAATCATTTCTTCACACTAGTCGTATATAGACTAAGGTTTTGTATAGATAACCAGGAGATCCATGGTTCAAATCCTGGCCATGGAATTGAATTTTTCAGATTGACTCTATCTATCCAAAGAATAAGTTGTTACACAGAATAAAGACACTTGACACTTCATAATCTGTATGACAAATGTTTGATGATTCTGACAGTATCTATCAAATTGAGAAAAGATAAACAGCTGATGCACATAGGTTCAGAATTAAATATGGAATAAGAAACCTTTTCTTGTGCTTTTGCATTGAATTGAATCCCTGTGTTCATACATTGCAAGAAGTGTCACTAGGAGAAAAAAATTCTTTCCTCTTAATTGCAAAAGTATATGAGACGTGGAAATTAACTTTCCAAAATATAAGCACCCATATGTAACTTGTTTAATTGGTAATGCATAAATAAAAACAATAGAATATTAATTCCAACATTTAGATCATAGATCTTCTTGTAAATCTTGGATTTTCCAATGCAAAGAATAATAATTGGTGAGCTTTATTCAGTTCCTAAAGAACTTGTTTGTTTCTCACAATCTAGATTAATATGCTGTAAAACATGTAAACTGTATTTGCTAATTTTCCTAGAAATTTGTTTGAAGTTGATATAATTTTGAGTTGAACTAGTACTCAGTGCTCCATTTATTGCTAGTGTTTACATAGAACTGTTTTGTTAGGACCTTCCTAACGAATGAAGGTTAGGAAGGTCCTAATGAAATGCATCATACGTAAACACTAGCAATAAATGGAGCATTGAGTACTAGTTCGACTCAAAATTTTATTAATTTTGTGCCTCATTGTATCATAGTCCTTACTCATAGGAATTCGTTTGATATAATAGATCTTGAATTGCATATAGTATGTGTAATTGATGTAACCCTATACTTTTCCATCTGCTAGTTACAGACTGACTTCATTTAGTTCTGAAATATTTTATATGGAATTGGATATAAAAGGGGAAGTAAATGCATGTAAATCTTTGAAGTGGAGAATCTGCTACATAGCCTTCCACTATAATTGATTAAATGTATACTACACCTGTACAGTGCTCATTCACAAAAGGCGTGCATTTATTTTTTTGGAAGATTAGAACACACTTTCTAAAAATAACTTTTTGCTGGACCTTAGTAGGCTGTTCCAACACTGTGTGAATTGGACTACTTGTGCAAATGCAGCAGTGCTAGAAACCTGGCTGAAGAGGAAGTGTAATAGCCATTGCATTAGTGGGTGAAGGCTATAACACAAGCCCTTGTGCTTACTGCTAATCTTGAGTTTGTATAATTCTTTTATAATATATGAGTATATCACTTTCTGAGGCCATGAAGGTACATTGCTTATATTGTGGAAAGAACAGTTTATTAAATTAATTGGGAGTCGATTAATGACACTAAACAACACTTACTTTTAAATTTTCCTGGAACTAGTTTAAGAGGCCTTCCCTCTATCTTCAGCCGGACATTGACTGGTTCTCATTGGTGTAGCTGGCGATATTTTGTCATCGGTCTCCTCTGGTGGCGGTTCGAGGAACTTGCTGAACAAATCTTTCTGGGGGATGTTGAAATTGAATACTTTGTTCCTATTTTTTGAAATAAAGATTTGTTCCCATGTGGACAGTTCTTCTTTTCCTGTTGTATGTTTTAGTAATTTTGGTTCTGGATTTATGTTGTGTTTTTTTTCCCAAAAATCCGTGGCAACTGCTACAAACAATTAGAAAAATCAGCAGAACCAAAATTACTAAAACATACAACAGGGAAAGAAGAACTGTCCACATGGGAACAAATCTTTATTTAAAAAAATAGGAACAAAGTATTCAATTTCGACATCCCCCAGAAAGATTTGTTCAGCAAGTTCCTTGAACTGCCACCAGAGGAGACCGATGACAAAATATTGCCAGCTACACCAATGAGAACCAGTCGATGTCTGGCTGAAGATAGAGGGAAGGTCTCTGAAACTAGTTCCGGGAAAATTTAAAAGTAAGTGTTGTTTAGTGTCATTAATCGACTCCCATTTATTTAATTTATACAACAACACTGTTTTCAACACTTCCATGAAAGGATTTAGAACAGTTTATGTTTACTTAAAACAGAAAAACTCTCCCAGTGTATTGAACCTCAAAAGGTGCTGAATTCAATGAGGAAATAAAATGTCTGCAACACTTCATTCAGCTGTGATAAGAGCTTGTCTGCAGTGTTGAACTGTATTTCATCCTGCAAGCAGACTCCTGCAAGTTGTGAGTACTCTGCTGCTCTCTAGCATGCACCAAAGTACCCAGACCTTCGAATGTGATGTACAGTCATATTTGTTTTTTGTTAAGCCTTATTTTGCCAGATAGCATATGTGAGGCTCGGCTGATAAGTCACAAAAAGAAAACAAAAAACAAACATTAAATTATCGAGATTCAACTGTATTGGAACATCACAGAGTCAAACATTAAATTGTTTTTTATTTCTCAACATAATGTCCAAAAAGGCATCACATCAGTGTTCTAATTTAATTTAACTACCTCTGTAGTGTGATTTATCATGGTCCTCAAACTAGCTGTTTACTGCATCAATGACCTCCTCATTACTGTGAAATCTTTGTCCTCCAAGAAACTTTTTGAGGTTTGGGAACAGGTGTTGGTCACTGGATGCTATATCTGGTGAATAGTGTGGATGTTCAAGCAATTCAAACTTTAATTCACACTTTTTTCCCCATTGTGATCACTGAACGATGTGCCGGAGCATTGTTGTTAAGAAACAATATTTTTTTCTTTGCCAAATGACTATTTTATTTTCATCTCATCACTCATACATTGCAGTAAGCTTGTGTAGTAGTCACCAGTGATACTTTTATCCTTTCCCAAGTAATCAATAAAAATAATTCCCCGTGCTTCCCACATAGCACTCGCCATAACCTTGTTAACTGACAAAATTGACTTTAATTGTTCTTTCACACTAGCCGTGTGTAGGATGCACTATGAAAGGGTAGAGCCAGACTGAAAAATTCAATGCAATAGCCGGGATTTGAACCCCGGATCATCTGGTCTCCATCCAGCCGCTCTAAACCATTGAGCTACCATGGCCAACGTGCTGACATGACATTAAATTCTCCAACTGACTCGTGTTTTTCCCGTTAAACCACTAGGAGTTCTCATAAATACATGAGACAACTATCTTAATGGCGACTTACTATGCTGTAAGTACTTTAAGGCCCGGGCTTTATAGTTTGGACCACTATTAGGTACAATTAATAGAAATTAATTGTTCTTTCACACTAGCTGTGTGTAGGACTCACTATGAAAGGGTAGAGCCAGACTGAAAAATTCAATGCCATAGCTGGGATTTGAACCACGGATCTTCTGGTCTCCATCCAGTCGCTCTAAACCATTGACCTACTATGGCCAACATGCCGACATGACATTAAATTCTCCAACTGACTCGTGTTTTTCCTGGTAAACCACTAGGAGTTCTCATAAACACACGAGACTTTATATAGAATAAAAAGAAGTATTTCAGAAAGTGGAGTGCCATTGTTACTAAAATTAGGCAACTGAGTCAACCTTGTATATACTTTTCTCCACTTACAAGTTTTTTATGAAGACTAGTTTCTGGGGACTTCTCATGTCTTCAGAGCTGACGATAGGGGAGAACTCCCCAGAAACTAGTCTTCATAAAAAACTTGTAAGTGGAGAAAAGTATATACAAGGTTGACTCACTTGCCTAATTTTAGTAACATGAGACTTTATTCATAAAATCAGATGGATATAACCCAAGACAACACAAGCATGCTGTTATCAACAGTTTAACTTACAGGCTGGTTAATGTACTTTTAAACAAGAGGGAATATATCAAAGAGTTCAATAATATCATTTACATTGCAGAATACAATGGATTCAGTGCTGAAATGGTCAAAAAGAAAATTGTTAAAACTACTCTTTTCCCAATCAGCAATGAAACTTCATACAGAAAATTTACATATCATCCCAGAGCTATATACCTTTTCCAAAAAGTCTTCAAAGAGCACAATATTACTTTGGCCCCACAGAACAGATTTAGTGTACAACACCTTTTGAAATCACATAATTCAAAGGAGATACCCACAGACAAAAATCAGATGTGTACTGGATAAACTGCAAAGGCTGTGACAACTTTTGCATTGGAAAATCTAAAAGGAACTTGAACATTAAGCTTAAAGAGCATTTTAGGAACATCAGAAACAAAGAAATAGATAAATATGTGGTAGTGTACCACTTTTGGAAGGACAATCATGATATAGAACGAGAAATCCACTTATTGAAAAGTATCCAAGGTCCAGCTGCATTAACCACTTGGGAAAAAAATCTTCATAAAGAAACATGAAAGAAAATTGTTTAATTTTGACACTACCTTTGAAAAAAACCCAAACTTCAAGTTCATCAAGATACCGACAGAGACACACCTGTCACCTCTAATGAGTTCACCAAACCAACATCCATTAATCAACAACAGCTGATGATGTTAGGAAGATCCTAATGAAATGCGTTCTAGGTAAATACTAGCAATAAGTGGAGCACTGAGTATTAGTTTGACTCAAAATTATAGTAAAATTGACTTTGTCTTTTCTGGAGTTGGTTCACTTGGCGCAATTTGCTGTTTTGACTGGAGTTTAGTGATGTATCCAAGTTTCATCCAGGGTAATAAGCTGTCTCAAAACTTCACTGGGATTTTTATGGTAGAGCTCCAAGTTCTTAACAGAAACAGTTTTTCTTTGTAACTTTTGATCAGGTGTCAACAAATGTGGCACCCATTTTTCACAGACCTTGTGAAAGTCCAAAACATTACTTAAAACATTATCTGCATGTTCTTTTGATATGTTTACATTCTCTGCTATTTCAAACAACTAATATCTGTGGTTTTCCAGTACTAAACATTGAATATTTTCAATGATTTCTGGAGTTGTCACAACACCATAGGGTGTCCAGAGCGAGGCTCATCACTAGTGCTTGTACATCTCATTTTAAGCTCTGCAACTCACCTTTTAATCATTTGTATATGAAGGGGCAGAGTCTTTCAATGTACTGTCCATTTCATCCTTGATTTTTTTAGGTGTTAAGCCTTTCAAATGGAAGTATTTAATCACTGCTTGTTTTTCCAAATCCTTCATTTTCATGAAACCTCTATACTTGTCTTATTTAAAATCTTTCATTCAAAAACAAGCTATTGAAATGTAACTATGGATACACGCTAATCTAGAGTTAAACTATATGATGCTATCTGTCAAACAGGGCCAGTGGCGCCATCTCTATATGGGGCCTGGGACTTATCAACCAACTCTTGTATATATAGTCTTCAGTCTAACCTTCAGATGAATGTGCAAACTGTTAGTAACTTCAAACACTGCATTTTCCTGCTGATTCCAGCATAGACTTCCATTTTGTTTGTAGATGAATAAATACAATCTTGTGTCTATACTTCAGAAGTAATATAATTAAGAAAATTGCACTATATGTAAAATGTAAAGTTGCTCTATGCATGCAATGGTAGTTAACCATTAACATTTAATCTATTTACAGATAAGACGAATGCAAGATATGCTGATGCAAATGCAAGAGAAACTTAAAGCAAAAGGTCAGGGTCCAGTATACAAGTCGCCACTAAGTGGTAGCAAACAAGATGGTGACAGTGTTGTCAATGTGTGAACATAATAGTAATAGCCAAAGTGTATGTATATTTATGGTTAACCATGTTTTATAACATTTCAAAAAGTTTTGTTATACTTTCAAAGATTTGTGTAAAGCTAGCTCATTTGCTTAGTTTGATCAGTGTTCTGTTTTTGTTTCTGTCTTTTCTTTCTTGTAATCAGTTCACCCATAGCTAATAATTTCATTAGTACATGCATTTTGTTAGACTGGTTAGCTTTAAGAATAGTGCACAAAGTGTATTTTTATTTAAATTAATGAAAAAATGTAGCATGATGTTGGACCTTGTGGCGACTACAGGTTACCATTTCTTAGAACAATATCAGTTGAACTTAACAAGAAAACATGATATGCATAATGATCAGTGCAATTTGTAATGTCTTATTTATTGTTTGTACTTTATAGATTGTGTATATATTTGAAACATTACATAGTGTCAAAGTACCTGCTGTTATTTCCTACAAACAAAAATCAATGATATTTTAAAACTGTCTATACTGAGACAACCACCTTTTTTTTTTTTTTTTAAAAAATATGATCCTTTAGGAAGAAATAAAATTTTTCTTTTATTTTACCCATTTATGCAGGAAATACCAGTTTAAAAATTGCAAGAGAAATGTATAGTATGTATAGTATACAAACTGGCCAGGAGGTGCACAGTCCCTGTGACCTTTACCGCATTTCCCTGCATGTGCTTGCTACATTTGTTCTAATGATTCATGCCTGTGTCAGTTTTACTTCTGTTTTAGTCTGGTTCTACCTGAATATCATTAGGAGTCAGGGCCATAGTGGAGGGGGAATGCGGATGTATGCCATCCTCCCACTATTTTTCAGAGGGGGACGCAGTCCCCTTACTAATAATATTATTCATACTTTTTTTAATTCATTGCCTTTCTTAATTCAACATTCAGAATACCACCAAAATATAAAATATATACTTACATTCAAAATTATTCAAATAATGTTTGACTCTTAACGGACCTCCAGTACGTATGTGGAACCCAGCGGATTACATAAAAGAATGGATAAAAGGTCATATGCATGCTGAGGACAACCAAAGCAGGAAAGTGAATCCATAAGTGCATAATTCTGATCGGTTCTCCAGCATCTGGAAAATTTTCTGGGTGTGCGTCCCCCATTATTTTTGTTAGTAATACGAGTGTTTAGTTTTGTTTTTAAAATGCCTAGATTGCAGTACACAGCAAACATTTTTATGAATGATACATGCGTGCTTACATCATATTGTAGGGAAGTTGTAAGGCAATTTGAAACTAAATTTCCTGACATGCATGTTCCGAGTAGAGAGGCCATTTGTTTGCTTGTATATAAATTCTGGGACATGGAATCATTTTATGATAGGAACAGAAAGGTAAAATGTGCTTATGAGTAGAAATTAGACAAAACTGAAAGAAGGTTACAATGGTCATCTCTAAAACCTCTTAGGCACCTTGCACAAGAAGCTGATATTTTGAAAGCTTCAGCATGGAAAGCAACAAAACTTCTAAAACTCAAACCATACAAGATTATTGTTGTCAGGAGTTGCTACCACATGATCATCAGAGTTGGGTAAATTTATGTAATTAACAATGGAACTACTAATTTTACTATTCAGGTCAAAGCTAGTTTCATTTACATAGTCGTGTGTCATTACAATACAACCAGTATTATGTCAAATCCAATTTCATTCAGGATACTCCCTTACATGTTCAAAAAATTGGATATGATCTGCAATAAATGGACACAGAATAATAGAGCCCATTTTTTTTATTAGTTTACCATAAATGTAGAAAGATAAAGAAATAATGTACTGGCAAGATCTTTTGAACAGCTGACAGACATTGAATGTCATTCTGGTTATTTCCGCAGGACTCTGCATCATGCTTACAGCTGACAAGTCATTACAGTTTATTGTGGACATTTTTTAGGATTGAATCATTAGTAAGAGTTTATGACCCACTTGGCCCCCTGATCTTAAGACATGCAATTTTTATTTATGGGGCAACTTGAAAAATAAAGTATACATAACTAAACACACACATTAGAAGAATTAAAACAAATATCAAGACAGAAATTAATGTTATTTTGGAACATGAGCTAAAGTGTGTGAGTGGAAATTTCACTAGAAGATGTACTGATGCAGATGAGCAGCATTTCCAACATCTCCTGTGATAAGGTATGTTTTGTATTTATTCTGATAATTGTTAATGTGATTTGAGAGTTGATTTGACGTCCACACATATGTGACCAGGAGATGAGCTGTGTACCTACTGGCCAAGTTCTGTAGTTTATCTGCTGTACTTGTATGGAAGCAAGCAAACAAGAGGGGAAAAATCCAATATCAATACATAAGATTTCAGCTACTTGTGTCCATGTAATTACTGTATAATTAATACATAAATTATGTTGGATGAAATGGAGAAATACATGAAAAGGAGATGAAGGCAGCTTTTTTAGGAAAGGCTAAGCTGCACATATCCTCAATTTTAAACAAGTGATGAAAAATTGTCCTCATTGAGATCAACACTACGACAAGACAAGCTGTACTCCAATAGAATTGGGCCACTGAGAACCACAAGGGCATAGAAACATAGTTTTGAGAAAAATAGATGTTTACACAGAAAATGAAGCTATTTACAGTGGAGTAATAAATATTATTCAAATAAAAATATTTGCTACTTAATTTATTACAATTTTCTAAAAAAGATAAAATTCCTACTAATAAAAAAGATCTGGTATTTATCAATGTAATTGTTTAGATTGTGATCAGGTTTATATGGGAAAGACGAAACGTAGTTTGGAAACCAGAAAGAAAGAACATTTTCGTAACATTAAATATAAACAAATTGATAAATCGGCCTTAGTAGATCATTTTTGGTCATTTAACCATGAAATAAATCCCGAAGTTAAATTAAATTATTAAAAAAATTAAATGTTCCCATAGATTTAATAATGTGGGAAAAAATATTTATTTTCAAAAATAAAAATCACGTAATGAATTTTGACATACTGGCAATTGATTCTGTTTTTTGGTTTGTTTCGTCTTCAGATGTTGGTAATACATAAAAACATGGTATCCTTGACGATGAAGAGTGTTGACTGAAGATGTGGGCAAATGTCCATGAAATCGATTTTTTAAAAAGAAGATAGAAGTATTAACGTCAACTTCTTAAGATAAGTTGACGTTAAGTAGCAAATATTTTTATTTGTTTAAAATAGATTTTTGTTAGAATTGAAATTTCCATTTCGAAGTACTGCTTGCAAAAGTGATGTAAGGAGAAAATTATGTTGGCAACTCCAGATAAAAATAGAACAGTGCAGAGCAAACAAAATGATACTTTATGATTTGGGCCCTTATGTAACTGAATCTCAGGAAAAACTGGTGAGACAGTTTCTTATGAATGTTTCATTAAATCAAAGAGAGCCTAAAGCAAAGCTACAACTGGTTGACCACAAGGTTGGCAAATATCAGGAGATGCATTGTGCTAAAATCTCAAAACATGATGTTGTGCTTTAGGCCCTTATGGTTCTAAGTGCCTCAATTGAAAATGATTTCTGGCATTTTCCTCTATTCTGCACTCTTTTCTTGTTTTATTTTCTCTTGGTTTTTTCCTTGATTCTTGTGTATTTGTGCCGCAGTTTTTACTTCATTTTTCAACAGTTTGTACTTGGTTTGCTTTCTTTCTTCTTTCTGCCTTTTCTGTATATATGTGTATTTATATTATAATACATCTATAGCTACATATACATAGTGGTCGTTTTATGGCCCAGCATGGATCACATGTATTATCCATGTTTTTAGTGCTGTCAAAAGTAGTGTTCATCTGTGTTGAATCACTCCTGCCATTCATTGTCATGAACAATAGTAATTCTATTGGGTCTCAATTTTAAAAGCTTAGTAGCTGAATGAGCAGAGGTTTTTGAAGCACTCTCTTGTTCAATACATCTTTGAAGAGCTTTTGATTAATGAAACTTGTCAGTTTTTTTTACGTGGTAGAATCTTTTCTCAACATCCTAAGTTTAGCATTTAATGATCCTGTGCTGACAGCATATTAGTTTAGAATTGGAATGTCAGGAAATGTCTACACATTTCTCTATATAATTTGTTTTTACATATGTATTGTGCTTAAAAGTTGTTCTAGCTTCATTATTTCGATAGACATTTCACTGGACTAATTATAAGATAAAACCAGCAACAGTAATAAAAATATTGTGAAGTAACTCACACATAATGCAGATATTTGAAAACTTAGCAATTTTGAAATGCATTTTGAACAAAGTCTGGTCTTTACATCATGGACAGAAAGCAGAAATTGATAGTTGACAATCAAAGCCTCAAGAGGGTAATTTGCTGCTAGAGAGATAATGCAACATATCAAGGTCACTGCAGTACAGATGAATCATGTGTACATGTTATTTTTATGGGCTATAAAACAACCATTCTGCAGAACAGCTACATTTTTTCCATATTATCTACACCCTCTTTTCTATCTCATTAGTCACTTTTCACTTCAAATTTGTACATGCAATGAATTTTTATGTTTAGATTTGGTATTGTTTCACAGCACTCGGATGTTGTTGAAAAAGGAGTGGCTATAATAAATTTATATTATTTGGGATGAAATGCAAAAAATACTAAACATAGTTTGTTTCAAAAACATTAGGCCACTTTGAATAGAAATGTATGGTGCATAGGTTTAGCTTGGACAAATATTTAGAGAGAGTGCAATAATGTTTACTTATCAGAATTCTTGACTATGTTCATATTATTGCATACAATGCATGTTTGGATGTTGTTCAATTAAAACTTGGAGTAAAGAATGAGAAACCTCTGGGTTGACTTCTTTCTCCTTGCCATTTCTTCATAAATTCTTTTTGCCATACCATGTGTAATGAAAATTATATTAAAATAGACTACAAATTTTATTCCTTCTCTTATTAATTTTCCATAAGCCTCTCATTTTTATTATTCATCCTACCTGTACCTTCCTTTTTGTTCCCCCTATTTTCAGATTGTTGTACATCTAATTCCAAAGTCAAAAGGAAATGTTATGCATTTTCAAGAGTATAAAGGTTTTATGAAGAAATTAAATGCAATTAAAAACTTAGACTGCGTAATTGGATTTTATTAATTGAATGCATATATGTATTATTTTATTTCATTAATGCTTTTAAGTATCTGCAAGTGTAGAATAAGATTTGGAAAATGTAAATCGTTCTCTCACATGATTAGTATGAAAAAGGAAAATCTTCAAAGCATGTAAGAGCCTTTTGGAAAGCATAGAGGGTTGAGCACAAAGACTAATGGATAAAAATAGTAGGGTAGCCATTCTTAGCATTGTATAGTGACATTGTTAATTTACAGGTAATCTTTCATATTTGTAAAGTTAATTTTGCTATTAAAATGATATGCATGGCAGATATTCAGATTATGTCTATAAATGCATTTAAACAATCAAAATTATAGAAACCTTATTAACACTTACTGCTGTAATTATTACTTTAAAATTTAGATGTAGTAGAAAAAAAAACAAGAAAAAAAACAACTTTGTTTGAATATATACTTGGCTATTATATTTATTTATTTCCTTTTTTTCTTTCTTTTTTCTTTCGTTCTTTCCCTTCTTTTCTTTTTTCTTTCTTCTTTTTCATTTTAATGCACTTAATAAAGCATGAAATTATCGTCTAAGTATCATTCATTGTGTCTACATTATTGAAAAGAAATAATGAGTTATCTAGGCTTAGCTCATTCATCCTGAAATGAATGTAATTTATTTTGTTAATATAGTGATGTTTAAGCTGAAAAGCATCTTTTTGAGATAATGGTCACAAAAGTGCAAATGTTTTAAATGACAACTTTTTATTCTATTGTTCTATTTCTTCCTAACACTGTTAATTAGCAATAAGCTGAGGAGTTTATTTTGGTTTTTACTGTGATAATTTATGTGTTCCCTCCTGAATAGAGTGCAATTATAACATAGCTTTTAAGCTAATGTTAAGTTAAATTAATGCTAAGCATTTGATAACATTTTTTCAAAAATAAATACATATTTTTACAATACATTTTATGCTTTATAAATAAAGAACATGAATGTTTACAATTGTTTTGCATAACTGTTTGAAATAACATAATGAATAATCCAGCACTGGTAAGTGGCAGCCTGCAGTTTAGATATGGGTTGAAGTAGAAATGTTCTTCCTGATACCCAAACAGAAATTTGTACACAAGCTCCAAAATGGTCAAGGAAAATTCATACATTAATTTGCTCAAGAGCTGAATTATAAGTTATTTAATAATGTTTAATTGATTGCAAATTAGGTAATATTGAAATTAATTAGAGCCAACTGAAAAATTCAATGCCACGGCCGGGATCTGAATGGTTTCCATTCAGTCGCTCTAACCTCTTGAGCTACCATGGCTAACATGTTGATGTGACACTAAACTCTCCAACTGACTCATTATACTTTCCTGGTAAACCACTTAGAGTTCTCATATTCGAAATACACATTTATGGTGACTTACTATTCTAAGTACTTAAATACCAGGATTTTTATCATCAAACTTTTAATGTTAAATTTATATTGAGGAATTAAACATTTTAATTAACATTGCGACTGGACAGAAACCAGGAATCTGTGGTTCAGATCCCGGCCATGGCATTGAATTTTTCAGTTGGCTCTAATTAATTAAAAACATCCATATACAAGGAGTAATGTGTTTAAAAGAATTAATTCTTAAAGGATTAATTCCTCAATATAAATTTAGTAATATTGGTTTGGTATTTTGTAATTTTTGTATAAAATAAATATAACTAAAAAGAATGTTTATAAATGCTCTCACATTTTTATCATTGTTTGTAGGTAGGGTTTCAGGAGACAATTTTGGAATTAAAGAGGTTTAAGCATTTTGTAAATCCATTTACTTGGGACTGTAACTGCTTTAAGGTAAATAGGTAACACTGTATATTACTATATTACATTATTACATAGCATTTCATACAAAATCAAGTTCTTCATCTACATTTGAAAGTAATGAGTCGGTAATTCAAACACAAACATCACTTAAATTATCCTTACTTGGAATGTTTCGGAGAACGGTTTATCCCCATCGTCAGCAGTTATCCGACTGGTTGGATCTGTGGTTTCCTGAAGTGAGCTGGTTGTGTGTGGTGGCATCTGTTGTCTATGAGATGAACTTCCAAAGAGAGTTTTCAGGCGGCAATTCGAAATTTAAAGTATACTGTTTGTTTTTTATAATTAGCAACTTTTCCCAAACATCAAGTTCAGCTTGGGAAAAGTTGCTAATTATAAAAACCAAACAGTATACTTTAAATTTCGAATTGCTGCCTGAAAACTCTCTTTGGAAGTTCATCTCACAGACAACAGATGCCACCACAGATAACCAGGTCACTTCAGGAAACCACGGATCCAACCAGTTGGATAATTGCTGACGATGGGGACAAACTGTTCTCTGAAACATGTCCAAGTAAGGATAATTTAAGTGATGTTTGTGTTTGAATTACCGACTCATTATTTTCAAATGTTAAATACATCACTGTTTCTAACCTTTTGCTTTAAATAATATTCTTCATCAACGTTTTCAGTTCCATTGGATCTTTGTTATCATCAATTCTCAGTGACTGATAAAAATGTGGTATATTGGAGATACAAATTGTGATAAACTTTGAAGGTCCTGAACTCTGCTGCCTTAATTTGACGTCCAAATAGCAACTAATTGACACTCTATAAGTCAATCTATAAAACTTATGAGAAACATTGATTCATAAAACCTAGAGAAATGAATGCCACATGGGAATTTCCATTGAGAATATGTTGATCATGTAAATTAGAAATATAATGCTCTCTTTCAAAGAATGGGCACATGCCATTCTGCTATGAGTACTTCTTATGATACTAAATAGCATTAGCTCTCTCCTGTACAGGGTAGCCAGAATGACCTCGATGCAGGCCCTGAGATTAACCAAAGGGCCACAGAAGCAAAAAAGAAAAACATAGACCTAGTTTGTGTAATTTGGGACAAATTGTTAAACAGAATTTTGGTTATTATTATGGTGACAATTTTTACTCAGATAATAAAGATGTACTACTACTTATTACTACTACTAATGCTGTCATTACCTCTAATCAAAACTATACTACACCAAATAATAATAGTAGTAAAATATTGCTATTATAAAAGCATATCTTATTATTCATCATATATTTTCAGGATCCCACATACAGAAGTGTCTTAATTTTAAGAATGCATGATCTGATTGGATCCAATCCAACAATTGCTAGTAAACTGAACTAGTCAATAACTGGCAATGAACGAACAAGTGAAGACAAAAATGGATGTTGCTAATAGCCACATTTCTGTGACTTGCCAATGTTTGTTTATTGTGTAAGACTAATATTACACATGAAACCATGACAAACTGTAGAATAAGAATAGAAATGCAGCATTTTGTTACAGTAAGAAAGTAACAATCGAACATAATTATACAAAAAAATTAAAGAGCAAGGTCATATTGAAGCCCATACATTAAAGTCATTGGTCCATATACCTGGAGATTTAATTCCAAACCCAGGCACTCAGGCAGCACCCAGAGATCTGGCAACCCTACTCCTGTACCAAAATCACAAAATCACTAGAGAGATGGAATGTGCCCTTTACCACTGGATGTTCAATTATCAGAACATTCAATAAAATCAAAACTATTAAATAGGATTAATATTAAAAGCTGTGCAAACGTTTTCATAAGAATAGAAAAAGTATCAAAACTACAGTGCTGCTACTTCATGTGACACCATAATTTTAGCCATAATATCAAACAAAGAGGTACAAGGCACTTCTGCAGCTCCATTCTGCTGTAGTCTTTAATTGGAGTTTATGTACTATATTATGTATATTTACCCCTTGTAATTTGGGGAATTCAGTACCTCTGTGTTCTGGTAACATTAAAAATTTTGCTATTGGGTATAGTGATTGGGACTTTACAAGTGATTTGCTGTGTCAGGATGATGCAACTTTAATAATTCTTCAAAAATTCATGACCTTGACATGATTCATCATATGCAAAACTGTCAGTGGCATATTCTCCATGAATACATTTACAGACTGCGTGTGTTTACAATAGTGAAATGACTAACATTCATATGCAATAAAAATAGCACCATTTAAATGGCAGAGGTATTAACAATGACCCAAAAACTAAGAAAGAAAATCATTAATTCTGTTCCAAATAAGAATTTACTTGGGTGAATAATGAATAATAATAAGAGTAGTTGCAACCAAATAGCCATATGCATTATACAAATATAACAATTTATAACAAAAGCTTCACTTATCTTAAGAAAATGATTTTAATTCTTCCTTCTAATTGAAATTGATTTCAATTAGAAAGAATAATTAACATCGTTTTCTTAATAATATTCATTGCTTCACTGTAGCTAGCTTCATTTTTTACGTAGCCATATGCAGTTACTTTATGAAACATTTTCACATTTTTGGGTATTTATTAGTAGATCTCACTCTTTTACTTTTACTCTATGTGACATCATTCACAGGCTTTGCTACACAGTTTGCACGCACGCACCCCCCCCTCCACCCACACACACACACATTGTGGTTGGGACGTGATAATTTCTCTTTTGCAAATGAAGCTGTGAATAGATAATCTAATTATGACATGTGGCAGTTCAAAGTTTGGTGGTGTCTATGTAAAGTTTGTCATTGCTTCAGTGCCATAGAACTCCGGCCATACTTTTTCTCATTTATCTATTCGAAATGAATAGTGAATAGTACACATATGGGCATGATAGCTTATTAGTTCTTGTAACAAACTTTGTGAGGTGCTGAGGTATTTCCACTATATAGCCTACTTCAATGAAGTCATATAAGCAACCTGTGGTATAGGAGATGTACCACCATGTGTCATTATATTTAAAGTACTGACATTGTTGAATGCCCTTCAGTGAATTTTTTTTCTGGTTATTAAAATTGGTGATTCTGAAAGTGATATTATATTAATCATTGAATAAGGCTTCACGGGTGATCAGCCACTCAAATTTATGAAGATTATTTATGAAGATTTGTATATTCATAAATTTGATGCGGCTGATCACCCGTGAAGCCTTAACCAATAATGCTCATCACAAATGTTTCCAGTCTTACATTATATTAATCATAGTTATAAAACCTTTTGGCTAAGATGTTGAATGAGTACATTTGCCATGCATTAAATGTGGTTGAGAAGTGAAATGAGATATTCTGTATGTTTTATTACTGATGGCTGGAGTAGATGTCACTTTGAAAGCTTCTAATCCACCGTCTTGGAAGAGTTCTTTTATAAGGAAATTACTCCATCAGAATGAAAATCATGGCCATTTTGCCACAACTGAGTATGTAGGCTGGTGTATCCTAAAGTATAAACAAAAAATGCTAGATAAGCAAAGTGTAGAACTTCATGTGTACATCTAAATTTAAACTTTATGGAAAGATGGTTTGGTTATGTTTTTGTCATGTGGCTCTAAACAAGCTTTTAGCCATTCTAAGCTCCATGGTCTTCTTCAGAAACTGAAAACTAGAATTTAATTACTTTGACATGGTTGTTCAGCCGTGAAGTCTCAATTTTCTGCTGTTTTTTTCTCAGTAAGGATAAATATGAGTATTACTTGAAGCAGTAATGAAGGGTTATTCATTGTAACTGGGTCTTCCAGGTAGGACCGCATGTTGGTTGTTCCTCTGGTCGACGTTTTGTCCCAACTATGTGGGGCTTCTTCAGGACTTCTTCCTTGACAGCTCTGTAGCAACTGTGCCGGTGGAGGCAACGGAGCTGTCAAGGAAGAAGTCCCGAAGAAGCCCTACATAGTTAGGGATGAAACGTCGACCAGAGGCACAACCAAGACGCGGTCCTACCCGGAAGACCCAGTTACAATGGACACCGGCTGCCGAAGCCTACGCACTGAGTTGAAGGGTTATTCAGGTACAATGTATTTAGTATATGTAGGTATACGTTTCATATTACATAGCTTTTCAAGATTTTCAGTATATGCCACTGTCACTAATTTGCAGATCTTCATAGTAAATACTCAAGCTACTTGAACTCATTTACAGGACTAATATATAAACAGAAACTTAATTTATTGTTTCCAACAGTTTTATTTGTGACTCTTTTATTATTTATCTTAGATTTTCACTTATATTTTGTTGAACTTATTTGTATTTCTGTTGAAACTTATATTTATTTCCTTGTATTACAAATATTTCTTGCTACTGCACTATGTCCTTTTCTTACTAATGTGTGAAAATAAAATAAAACTGTAATTGCTAATTATTTTTTAGATTTGTATCGCAATTACTCTAACTAAAGTACAACATTCAATATGTGCCAGAATTGTTAGTAATGAGCAAAAACCAAATTTACTATAGGTATAATTTTCTGAAACAAAGACACACATGGAATATCTTTGAATCCACTTTTTACAATTATATTCCCCTTGTTTAAAATTTCATTTTTGCAATGTCTATAATAATAAATATCTTTATATTGTGAAACTACTTTATAATGTTATACCTTACTGTGAAAGTAAGATTTTCGGACTGCAATCATTATGTAATATTACCAATATAAACAAATTTCATGCAGTGTGCTTGTATAACAGAATTATACAAGTAAATTGATGAATTAAAATTAATATTTGATGTAGATTTTCTGTCACAATATGATTAGAGATTATATAGCTTGTATAATGATATTGTTGTTTTCGGTAGTACAAGGATAGTTATCTAATTGTTATGGTTGTATAATCAGATGATGCATTACTCATTTTCTGCATTGTGTGATAAAGAACAACACTTGTTTATTGCAAGTAATAAGATTTATTTCTTCAGTACTTCTGTTAATAATCCATAAACAGGCTGGCCATTTCCCCCTCTGTTTCAAAAACACTGTATAGTAGCACATGAGACATGCCTATGACGTCATGTAGTCTTTGAGTATGTAAGGCTAGCTCAAATAGCAACTTGTGCTATGAAGATCGAGAGGTATAGTGGAATTACAAGCAGAGTGAATGTACATAAATTTGTTAGTTTTATAATACAGTGCATTATATTGAATACAGGGATGACTAGTAAATCACCATTGTATAAAATTATAGCATAACTCTTAACCCCTAACTGGTGAGGTGATATTTTGTAACGCAACTGGTGAGGTTGGGTTATAGATACCCAGTAATTTCCATGACTCGTGTACTTCACTGAAGAAGGGGAATTGGAAAATCTCAGCTGACATTTTAGTATTGCCATTTATTGATGCCATTGAACAGCGTTTGACATAGAAAATAAATTTCAATTAACAGAACTTGCAAATTTGGAAACATATGCAAACCAATTAAAATTTTTTCTACAAGTTACATAATCCATATGTTGACTAATTTTATATATACAAGTAAACCAAATTCTAACATAACATTATAAAGGAACAATGAAAGTTTAGAAGAACACATTTTGATTAGACAAAATATTGCACACCTACAGTGGCCGCAATGGAAATCTTTACATGGTAATAAAAACAACAAACACTGGCTTTACATGGTTTTATTTTGAACTTCTCCGTACAATTAGTAATTGGTCATTTTTCCCTTAACTTTTAGTACCTTCATGAGTCTCCTGGGCATTGAATCTGTTAGATTTTCAAAATATTTTTTGTCTATTTCCACCCATAACTTCTTCAATGCCTCCTGCAGCTCCTTACTATTTGATAGTTGCAGCTCTTCAGTTTTATTTTTCATTTGATCCCAAGTATTTTCTAGTGGATTTAGGTCAAGATAATTACCAGACCAGTCAAGTACAGGTATATTATTGTCTTTTAGAAACTTCTGAACCATCTTTGTTCTGTGAACAGGGGCACCATCATGCATAAAGAAATGACACTGATGAATTGGCCAAAATGTGACCAAATACTGTTGCAACAATTCTAAATATTTACTTTCCTTCATTGTTGCATTTTTAGGGAGAAAGTACAAGCTACCTCTACCACAATTACCACACACCATCACACTTTCTGGAATAGTTTTGACAGCAAACTTTGGAACATACCGTGACACCTTTTTTGGCCTTCTCACCTTTACTGACTTTCCTCTGACCAATTTGAAAGTGCTTTCATAAGAAAACATTACTTTGCACCAGTCCTCTGATTGTCAGTGCTAATATGTTTTGCAGAAATGTACTCTTTTCTTCATCATAGCTTCAGTTGGTAGAGGCTTCTTGGCAGCACACCGAATTGGTAAACCTAAGTCTTTTTGAAGCCGATGCTGAATAGTCCGGATTGCAACACTTTTGAGCAGTTCTGGATGATTCGTTTTTAAAGCTGCTGCTGTAATCCATGGATTAGCTATCACTTCATGTTTTAGAAGCTCATCAGTCCTTGTAGAAGTCTTTCTTTTACCACCTGAGCCTGGTTTTTGAGTTGGTGTGGTGCCACATGACAAAGGTGCTGCTGCATTTTTTAGGTTGTAAATGGCTTGTTTGAAACCTTTAGATCAGCAGCTATACGAATTACAGAGATACCTACCTCTAACAGAGTTAAAGCACGAGTCTTCTCCTCACAAGTGAGCTTCTTGTGTACCATTTTGTGTATTGGATGCAGAAATACATACCTTGAAAAGCAGCACAGAGATAAAAAATCGGATGACAACAATGCACAATAAACAACTTGCTGTATGCAAATACCAGAGGCAGACTGAGACCTGGGATATTAATGAAAGGAAGTTGCTGCTGTGCACTCGAGAATCACGTAATTTGCAGCTCAGCCCGCCTTTTTTGTAGTGGTGGGAGAAGAACAAACTGAGCGCATTGTGTATGTAAAGATTTTCCTTACGTTTTAAATGTAAATATTTCCATTGCGGTGACTGTACAAATTGGCAAGTTCTGTCAGAGCCTGGTGGACATTTCTTGCACCTTACTTGCTTGCCTATGTCTTCTCTGACTTCATATGGAACTTGCATCTGGAGTATTCTACCGATGTTTAGCCGCAACTCAGCTGGCAACCTGGTGTTCAGTAGTCGGCGCTTGAGATGAGGCTCTACAAGCTCTTTGGCAAGCTGTCTGATGTATTCCAACCTGGTTAGCTCAGGATTGCCAGGGAATCCACAGTAGATAATATAAGCATTCACCAGGCTAATATTCATGGGTGAAAATAGGGCTAATGGGCATCGCCTTTTGCGTCGATTTGTTGAGTATACTGTGCACGTCTCATATAATGTGTTGACCCCACTTTTGTGCTGTTTTCAAAGACAATTATCTCTGGTTTGTCGGTTTCTGGATCGGCTGTCTAGGTGTGGTGCATTGAGGATACAAGTAGTACATTTAGCCCATTAAAATATGTGGATTTTCAGTGGGAAACGAGAATATTAGAAAATAATTAGGCAACTGGTATGATGATGGATATGTAGAATTTCAAACGTAAAAAAGCTCACCGCTTTGAGGACAACTGCATATGGGGTTACTAGGTTAGACAGATAACCGGCTAGATGCCATACTACCTATAAAGTGGAAAACGAGAATATAGCAAAAAAGTTATGCAACTGGTGAGGTTGGGTTAGGAATACCCAGAATTTATAACAATCATGAATAAGATCAAATAACTCACTGCTCTGTTGACCACTGCACTTCCAGGCAACTCGGAACGAACTGACTTGAAGCTATAGGAATGGGCAAAGACCTCTGGTAGCAGTGGCGTATGAAAGTTTTAGCTGGGTAATCTGACACCCAACCTCACCAGTTACGGGTTAATATGACTATTTTGTTTGGTTCGTTTTTTTGCTAGATATGTTACTGTACTTGTTGGACTGTTTGTCTTCACATGTTTGTTAATCTTTGCTCACTCACCCAACCTTACATCTATAATGAATGCATGTGCATCTTGACCAGCATGGTGGAGAAATGGCCAGGCCTGTTCATAAATTATCTATGTTGTTCATTATGATGTTAGAATGATGCAGTTGTTTCCATTGTAAATTTAAGGATTGTGTGCCATACTATAATACGGTTTCCTTTACCAATAAATTGTTTGTAATTCTGGTATATGAAAAAGGACTTTGCTAATTATTGTAAGAGATGCCTTTTAAATGAGTCATTACTTGCCATCCAATTCTAGTAAGGTGCTCATTTTCATAGTATATCAAATAATGTTTGAGATGTTAGTTAATTTAAGTGTATATTGCAAATAACTCACAGTTGTGTGCATTAGAAATTGTATTTGTAAATTTACACTATAATGTAGGTAATTGTAATGGTTTGTATTTTGAATGATGGTTCTGATTTATAGGAAGTCGTGTTTTATTACATGCATGACATAACTGGCAAAGCCAGAATTTTATATGTCAAATATATCATTAACACCTTTTTGCAAGAGAAAAGCTTAGCTTTCCTGCAGAGGATAGAAATGAAATTGGATGCCTCAAGAAGAATTAAAATTTTATACCTAGTCTGTATTATGAGCAGGTATGTATGAAATATGTCTTATCCGTGCAAATCAATAGAGTAAGAATGCAAAACTGTGAAGAGTTCATACAAAATTTTGCATAATTGTATGTTATGTATGTTTATTATACTCCTCTTTGTATAATCATACAGTTGTATTAAATACAAATTATTACAATTGATTGCTTTTAATCATAAGATAGCTGTGACCTTTAGTGTGTTTTGTTGCTTTGTTATGAGGATCAAAGCTAGCTATGCATGTATTACACCATTATGTGCTGAAGTTTCCTTTTTTTTCTCTCTATTTGTGTTTGTTGCTCTTTTTTCTCATATACAGATATGGACATAAAACTGTCATTAATAGGGAACTCTTTTATTTCGAACAATTCTACTTTTGAAAATGCAAACGTTTATCATACATATGAGCTTCAAACATCCTAATGGCATAGCAGTGTATTGGCAATATATTACAGCGTTACATAAAATATAAGAATGAGATTGTTCTCAAGAGTTGTATTTTGCATGGGACATATCTATTCATAGGGAAGACGATGTTCCAGAACTTCGCATTGCCGGCGGCTCTGTTCACTGGACAAACCAGGCCAACTATCTCGATGTCACCCTAGACAGCAAACTCACCTGGAAAACGCACATAGAAAAGGCGTACAACAAGATCTCCCGTAGGATGGCTCTACTCTATCCCCTCATCGTAATTCCTGCATGTCCATTCCTAACAAACTATTGCTCTATAAGCAAGTCCTCCGTCCTGCTATTACGTATGCATGCCAGGTATGGGGCATTACTGCTCATACTAACCTCAAAAGACTTCAAGTACTCCAAAGTCACTTCCTCAGAATATCAGTTAATGTTAATCAGTAGCTCTAAGCTCTATGGACCCCGGGCTCATTTGATATTATTTCATCTATTTCATTCATCTGATATTTTCTATGCTGGAGGACGTTAGAAAAATCTCCAATATGAAGATGAGAACAATGGCAGTTAAAAAGCATCCATAAATAAAACTCAGTTTCAATTCAGTCTCTTTAATCCAAAGAACCAAAGTTGGAATATCGTACAAAGATATTCGAAAAGTATGCAGACTACTCATTCATCTCAAGTTGCAGTTGACAAAACAAGGGAATGTGACTTTGAGATCTTAGAGCATCCGCCTTATTTGCCCGATCTCGCACCAAGTGACTTTTTCTTGTTCCCGGAAATGAAGAATACGTTGCATGGTCGCCAATTTGACAACAAAATGACGTCATTAATGAAGTGGAAGAGTGATTTAAAGCGAATTCTGCAGACTTATACAATCAAGGTATTTGGAAGGTCAGGAAACACTGGTAAAAATATGTAAATGTGGATGGTGACTCGTAGAGAACAACTAACAAGCACACATCAACACAAACTGTCTATTACAATTTTTAAAGGGTATAAATCTTTACGACAACCCCTAGTATAAGCTTTCCAATTAAGATTGGCATCAATCTGCAGACCCAAGAATTTAATGAGTGAAGTTCGTTCCATAAGTTTTTTAGGATATTTATATTACAGTATCCATTACAAATTCATTACAATAAAAGTTAACATAGAACATACTGTATTATACATCCTGTACAAATACATGAAATTGCTGACCTTAAGGTTTACTTGCTGACTCAGGTCTCCTGGCTATAAGCCTTTGGTTTCCTGAGCAGCTTGATGTCATTTCTTCTTGAATTTTTCTTCTTTTACCCTAATCCACTTTTCTCTTATCCTATATAAGAAATGTCCTATACATCTATTTTTCTTTTCTCTTATCCCTGTTAGCATGCATACTGATAATATATCTTTACTTACATTGTCACATTTCTTATCCCATATTTTTCTCCTGTAATTAGTTACCTCCTTACATTCTATCAGGTAATGAACAGTGCTTTCTTCATCTCCACAAAATTCACATATTCCTACCTCATTACTTCTCAACCCTTTTAAGTATAATATTCCTACCCTCATCCATGCTATGCCTTCTCTTCCAGTTTTGCCACATTGATCTATATATTTTTCCCTACCCCATTCTGTCTTTAATTGCTTATAAAATTTCAAAGATTTCTTTTCTTCTATACTTTCCCATATCTCTTGCCTATCTATATCTTGTAGTCTAGTTCTCACTTCCTCCCAAAAACCGCTATAATTTGTCTCCTCTGCTCTCCATAGATCTCCCATGCCTATCTTTAATATCATTCTTTCCAATTCCGACCACCAACTATTTGTATTTTTAATGCTTTTCTGTTGCTTCATGCACAGATTCAATAATTCCTCTTTCTGCCCTTTTATACACTTATACCAGAATTTCAATATTCTCTCTATTATTATCCCCCTCCTTTTTATATTACCTAACTCTAGTAATGGCACCACTCTTGGTGCCGATTTTGGCAGCCCAAGTAGTTCTTTGCAAAACAATCCATACATCTGGTCTAATTGCTTCTACCAATTGCATAATATAGTTTTCAGTATCCCAGGACGACCAGCGAAACTCCTCACTTCCAGGCATTTCCCAACATATGACATACAAGAAAGGTCGTGGCAAAACGGATGTCGCTTTACAGCAGATCTGCTTACACACACGCAGAATATACTGCTCCCCAAACTGACTCGACTAACAGAACTAATGAGACAGGAACGGGAAGAGGATGGACATCTTCACCGTCCACTGACATGTTGTATAGTGGCATTTCAAACTCATACATACATCTACAGGACCCATATAATTATTACATAAGCCACCATACGAACTACCACCCAACATTAGACACGCAGTATTTTAAGAGAGTGGCGACAGATTACGAACAGGCATGCCGTGAATTTATATCACCAGTCTTATCTACCAGGCGTACACAGTCGCCAGTTATCATATTCACAGACGGATCAAAAACGACAACTGGTACAAGTGCAGGTATCTATATATAGAATTCAGGACACAAAATGTCATGGCGACTGCATACGGCTACATCGATATATACGGCAGAAACCATAGCTATATACCGGGCACTGAAATATGTGCAAAGTCACGGACCAACGAAAGTATTTATACACTCCGACTCCCTTAGCTTATTAACGGCCGCAGTGAGGGGGGTGAAACGACCCATATAAGATAATTATACGAAACCTGTTGGACATTTTACCGCCGACGACAGAGATCGAACTTATATGGATTCCGAACCATGTAGGAATTCTTGGAAACGAGAGAGTGGAAGAGGCAGTGCGGGAAGCTACTATCAATAAACCGGTATCAAACAAATACCTCATACCACCAACAGACATAGCGAGGAACGTGGCACACAATAACAACCTCCTCAGTCGGACAGGGTAGTAACGCCTTGAGTACTTTCATTAACACGCCGTATTTAACAAGGGAGGCGTTAACATTATATTTCAGAATTCTATTTCAAGTGGCATTAACACTGGTGTACCTCCTACGGATAGGGCGACGAAATAACGACCTATGTGAATGTGGAATGTTAATCAGCTCTTCTTCGCTTGTCCAGTAAGACGTGCCGACACCTTGAAATTGCTACACGACATAACCCGCATTCACCATATGGGACCATATCATCTCCCAACACTTCTAATACCTTACTCAGAGCCAATATGCAAAAAATTATTCCGATTTACAACGAGAACAAGAATGAAGCTGTATGTATCTACACCGCGGAAATCAGAGCCTACTGGATTCAACGTTATACTCAAACGCAGTAGCCGTCTGAATAGGCTGGCAGTAGCGTCTTAAAAATAACCTAACAACAACAACAACAATTGTGTTCCTATCTCTGATGTGCCCCATACCTCCACTGCGTACATTGTTCTGGCTTCAACGACCGCTTCATACATTCTTTCTAACCATCTAACTGACATCTCCAGTTTATGTTTACATATTCTTACCCCTGACATTGCCGTCCTGCCATTAGCTATCACTTTTCTGGCTTGTGCAGCCCATCCTCCACTGCTACACATCCTTACACCTAGATAGTCATACTCGTTTACCACTTCTACCCTTTGATCTCCTATGAACCATTCCTCTCCTTTCCTAAGTATCGATCCTCTTTTAAATACCATTATTTTTTTATTTTTTGCTGTTTATTCTTAGTCCCCAGTCATCGCAAAACCTATCCATAATTTAGCATTCCCAATTTTGATTTTAAGGATCACGTGATAGCTATGTAAAGTACCCTAAACCAATAAATAAAATGTGAATTGTCAAACTACAAAACCCGACAAAAGCAATAGATGTACTCAGTAATTTATTCATTCACTGTGATATGTACAATTACAGACGCTGGATACCGAGGCCGTAAAAGGTATAACGTCGCCCTGCAACAGGCGTAACGGTACTTGTACACACGGTAGTTAGGAAAATACTTAGTGTTCTGTTGGTAGGCTTTCGTTGTGCCAGTTCTTTTACCGAGCAGATTCATTCAGCAGTTGGCGGCTGATTGAGGGTCAGCACGTTGTAAGTAATATGTGTACCTGTCCTAGACGGACTTAACCACTTAATGACAGGATATGTGGAGTTTTGTAAGGTGGCGGGTTTAGTTTAGGTGGATGAGAGAAAGGAGGTAGCCATAGCTCCTCAACGGCTCCCAACTCGGTTGCAATGCCTGTGTACACCGCTGGTGTGAGAATATTTAGGAAGAGTTGAATTTAGAATAATTGCCAATCTAATTATCAGGTAGGTATAATTTTGAATCTGTAATATCAACTTTATTGTTAACGGTTGCGCCCGCATTCCATGCGGGGAAACCGGTAGAGCTTGAAGCGGCGTTCTGTTGGTTGGTAGTTCCCAAGATACTTAACCAGAGCGCTCTGATGTTGAGGCAAACTCCCGTAGAATTTTGTGGCCCGGAGTATTAGACATCTTCCACATAGTGGAAAGATGAGGCTTCATGAAGTTATCTCACGGGAAAGCACCAGTATACAGAATAGATAGGTCTAAGACATCTATTCTGTACACGTTGAAGCTGTAGCAATTTGGATCCTGAGATCATAACATTAATCTACTTGATTTATCTACGGATAGATGGCAGACAATTCGTTACTGCTATCTATTTTCAGTGTTATCATGTTTTTAGACTTAAGGTGGATCTTTGGATCATGATATAAAATACATATTCCAGTATTTATCACTGTAACCGAGAAAAATCATTAATTCATCCATCAAGGCTATAAATGCAGGGGATTTTAACCCGGGACTTTCCAAATGAGTGACACAGATGGCGTTCGACGTTATTTTATAATGGATGTTTTTTTGGCATTTTAGTAAAACTTTAAGGAATTAACTTCTGCAAAATTTTAGAAATGGTTTTGGAAGCTAAAATTAAAACATTAAAATTATCTCTCAAATATGCCTCTCAGTATTTGTAATAAGTAGGTGAGTAAGTAGTGATTTAGTTGGAACAAAATATTTACAGGAACTCACCATATTAACTCACCAATTTCCAAATGGAAACTATTACGTCATTCGAAAGCGGAAAAATATTTTCTGGAACGGCGTTCCGGCCCGTTCCGGTCCAACTAAACCACTGTGAGTATGTTATTTTTGAGTGTGATATAAGGACGTGTTTGTAAATACATTTTCAATAACTTCTGAAATAAACGTGTTCCGAAGATGACTCTTAACGGTTTTGATTAAAGTACGATCTGTTTAAAGTTGTGAAATAACATATATATCTTGAATCTTCTGAGAAAGTATTGGAAAGCCCTCTATTTTGAACGACTCTTGCATTGCTTGTAAATCTTAATAGATAAGAAAGAAAAATATCAGTATAAAGAATGCACATCTCACGATTTATGTAAAGTACACATTTATTTTTCTTAAAGTGTTTATGTTTAAGCGCATAGGTTCCACCCCATTAGGCCTGAACCCGTAGGAACAGGACCTGGGCCTCTTCTACCAGTGAGTATCCGAGCTGTCCCAAAGGGCGCTCGGCGTCCCCCTTGGCTCTTTCCATAGGGCAAGACCTTGATACCTAACAAGCCCCCCCCCCATCTGGTCCTGAGGACTCAAGACGGGATGGAAGTGGATACGCCACTTACGCGCGTCAACACCAAAGGTGAAGACTACCGAGAACCTCGGTGGGGCCACCTGGTGATCTAGCACACCTTCTACTAGCTTAGCAGGCTAGCACCCGGGAGAATTAATGGCTTCCCTCAACCCCGTCCGAGGACGTACCCGATCTCCCATGGGTATCGGGAACCACTGCCTCCTCGAGTCCAATCCAATCCGAACAACTCCCGAAGGAGGGGCTCAGATGTTCGGCCCGAGGTTCCTCTAGTAACGTCAGAGGTACCACGAGTGCTAAGGGTCAATTATTTTCAAGATATTCATTATTACTCGTTTTAATATTGTGCTACTTATAATTTTCTAAAATGGAAACCCTTTAACGGTTTTATATGTGCTGGACATGCAAAAAGAATGCAATGTCAAAACTTTCACATAGCCAACACCCGTTTTAGGATTTGCTTAGAATTTCTGTTTCCATAGCACTTACGAGGAAATATGTATTAAACTAATTTAGAAGGAAATGTGCAAGAAGGAGTTATCAAGGGTAGGAAAAAGAAAGAAGTTCAGTAAGTATTTAAATAAAAAGAGTGATTTTCTTTTAATCGCGAGAATGCTCTGCCTGGGGCAGACGGCCATCACATTAAGCTGCACATTTCATTTCCTCGTCGAATGTAGCACCATTTTACACACAAGACACTCTCTTTCCGTAAACAGGAACTGTTTCTTGCCACGAAACAGTCAGCAGGACTTCCTGGTTTGACACAGTGACAAGTTGTTAATGAGAAGCGACACAATTAGGACTTGTGCTATGAATTTCGCCCGTTGACATATTGGCTATTGTGCGCCTCCAGCCGAGCTTCGAGCACTGTTGCTACGTACGTACAGAGGCCGACATAAGTATTCGAACGTAAACATATTTATTACTTATATCATTTTAAAGCTACGTAGAGTAAGCATACGGAAATACAACTGGTACAAAATAAATTTGAGTCTTCCATTAAAATATAAACTCATAAATAGCAACTGAAACTAATTTGCACTACAAGGAGAAATAAAATGGTTACTTTACATCTGGACATAAGTATTCGAACAGAGAACAGCTAGTACTTAGTTATTATCCCATTTCTTTGAATTACTTCTGATAATCGTTTGGGCATTGTCTGTATGTGTTGTTTAGTGACTGTAGAATCCATATTTCTCCACGCTGTTTGAAGAAATTCTTTCAGAAGTTCCTTGCTCCTGATGTGATGCTTCCTCACAGGCTCCTCGAGTTCCTTCCAGATGTTCTCTATAGGATTTAAATCCGGAGATCGGGGCGGTGTCTTCAAAGTGTGAGGAGTGTTGTACACGATCCAAAGCCTTACAATTTCAGCATTATGCTTCGGATCATTGTCCTGCTGGATGTAAAAATCATGCCCTAATCCCAGCTTCTCTGCACTCTTTTTAAGATTGCTTTCAAGAATCCCCTTGTATTCAAATTTGTCCATCTATGAACAGCAGTTCCCCAAAACCAGATGAAGCTATACAGCCCCATACCATCACACTACTGCCACCATGTTTCACTGTAGCTGCCATGTTCTTAGGTTCCCATTCTGTATTTGGCAATCTCCACACTTCAAGACGTCCATCACTCTTGTATAAGCAGAATTTGATTTCGTCCGAGCAGAGAATCTTATCCCAGAATTCTGTTGGTTTCAACACATGCTGTTTAGCAAATTATATACGCTTTTTCTTATTCACCTTATTAACATATGGTTTCTTTCTAGGATCGCGGGCATTGCCCCCAGTACTATTTAAATCCCGTTCAACTGTTCTGGTGTGAACCACAGTGCCAAAATATTGCTCAAGGCATCCTTTAATCTCAGATGCAGTGACTCTCGGATTCTGTTTCACAGTTTTTATTATTTTCCTCCTGTCTCTGGTGGTGAGTTTAGAAGTAACGCCAGTTCTAGGTTTAATCACAGCAGTATTTGTCTGTTTGAAGTGTTGAATTAAGCAAAACACTGTAGTTTTACTTCTGAAATTGATTTTGGCAAATTCAGAGACAGATTTGTTTTGTTTGCACATATGTATCACGATGTTCCTCTCTGTCACTGTTGTCTCCTTACCTTTACGTCCCATATTACCTGTGAGTTCACAATCGGCTGAGTAACTTTGAGTACACTGTCTCGAGACATAGCATAAACACAACTGCTATGTGGTAGGGGCGTTTAGAGTAAAATTCAACCACCTTTCTCTCTGTTTGATTCGGTAGTACGTTCGAATACTTATGTCCTCCAATAAGAGGGACAATAAAAACAGTACAGATTGTGTAATAAATACATGCACAGTGATATTTTAAGTATTGTTTCCGAGACATAAAAGGTTAATGTTTGCATGTTTAAATATTCATGGCTGCCAAATAAATATTATAAGTATTTATAGTACGTGCAATGTTATATGTTATATTATTCGAATGCTTCTGTCGGCCTCTGTACGTACGAGTAATCCGATTCAGCTAATCACAGTTCGAAAGACTGTTACAGAAGATTCGCTACTACTTTTGCATGTCTGATGTGAGTACAGCAACTTGCCGGGACATAAATTCAAACTTCAAATTTATCCATACAGCACACATTTGTACGTAAATTGAATTGTTTCATATAAAACTGTTACAGCTATACAAAGTCTTCAAAATAATAAATAAAGTTAGAAGGAAAAGGAAGAAGTAGTATAGAGTAAATGTGGAAAAAAATACCTTAATTATACTTCTAAAGTATAAGTTTGTTATCTACATGTACTGAAAACCAGCAAAGTTTACTACGAGGATCGGCTGATAAGTCCCGGGCCTCACAATGAAAAACATTTATTCTTTATTTCTCAATATAATCTCCAGAAAGGCAAATATATTTGTTATATCGGTGTTCTCATTTAATTAAACCATCTCTGTATTACGATTTATCACGGTCCTCAAAACAGCTGTTTACCGCACCAATGGCCTCCTTGTTGCTGTGACATCTTCTCCTCCAAGAAATTGTAGAGGTTAGGGAACAGGTGATAGTTACTGAGTGCTAGATCTTGTAAATAGGGTGGATGTACAAGCAATTCAAACTTTAATTCGCACATTTTTCCCATGTAGTGACTGAACGATGGAATGGAGCATTGTTCTGAAAAAATAATATTTTTATCTTTGCCAAACGAGACCTTTTCTTTTCACCTCATCACTCAAACGTTGTAGTAGGCCTGCGTAGTAGCCACTAGTGTTACTTTTACCCTTTTCCAAGCAACCAATAAAAATAATTCCCTGTGCATCCCAGAAAACACTTATAATCTTGCTAGCTGACAAAACTGATTTTACCTCCTTTTTTGAAGTTGGTTCACCTGGGGCAATCCACTGTTTTGACTATTTTTTTGTGTAATTTACGTCCTCCAACGTTAAGTCATATCGGACTGTGAATGAAATGGGTGAAATGATGCTCAAATGAGCCCAGGATCCATAGAGCTTAGAGTTACCTGACATTCGTCTTCAAGGATAAGGGAAAACCCCGGGAAAAGCCTTATCCAAGTAACTCACCCTGACCCAGATTCGAACTCGAGATCTCTTGAACGTGAGGCAGACCCCTCTACCACCACGCTACCGAGGCGGGCGTTTTGTCTGTGATTTACTTTCTGGAGTAGTGATGTATCCAACTTTCGCCCGCCTCGGTAGCGTAGATGGTAGCGTGTCTGCTTCACCTTCAAGAGATGTTGAGTTCGAATCTCGGTTTTTGTGTGTAATTTACGTTCTCCAACGTTAAGTCATATCGGACGATGAATGCAATGGGTGAAATGATGCTCAAATGAGTCCGAGGTCCATAGAGCTTAGAGTTACCCGACATTCGTCTTTCTGGATAAGGGAAAACCCCGAAAAAACCTTATCCAGGTAACTCGCCCTGACCGAGATTCGAGCTCGGGACCTCTTGAACGTGAGGCAGACCTTCTACCACCACGCTACCAGGCGGGCTCGAATCTCGGTCAGGGCGAGTTATCTGGATAACGCTTTTCCCGGGGTGTTTCCTTATCCTGAAAGACAAATGTCGGACTTGAGCATCCTTTTATCCATTGGATTCATCGTCCGATATGACTTGTGTTGGAGAACGTAAATTAAAAAAAAAAAAAAAGGTCCAAGTTTAATCCAGGGTAATAAGCCGTCTCAAAAATTCACTGTGATTTTTACGTTAGAGCTCCAAATTCGTAACAGAAACTGTTTTTCTTTGCAACTCTTGATCACGTGATAACAAACGCGGCACCCATCTTGCACAGACATTGTTAAAGCCCAAAACATTACTTAAAATAACACCTGCAAGTTCTTTTAATATAATTACAGTCTCTTCTATCCCAAGCAACTAATCTGTGGTCTTCCAGTACTAAACGATGATTTTTTTAATGACATTTGTAGTGTTGACTTCCACAGGTCGTCCAGAGCGCAGCTCATCACTAGTACTCGTACGTTCCATTTTAAACTCCGCAACCCACCTTTTAATCATTGTATATGAAGGGGCATAGTCTTTCAATGTACTGTCCATTTCTTCATTGAATTCTTTGGGCGTTAAGCCTTTATGGAAGTATTTAGTTACTGCTGGTTTTTCCAAATCCTTAATTTTCGTGAAACCTCTACACTTGTCTTCTTTAAAAGACTGCCATTCAAAAAACTATATAAACTATTAACCTGTAACTACGGATTCAAGCTAGTCTAGAATCATACTGTATGATGCTATCCGTCAAACTGGCCTAGTGGCGCCAATCTCTATGTGAGGCCCGGGACTTCAGCTGACCCTCGTATGTGGTAACTAGCTACCTTTACTCTTATTTAACTACGTTTATTGAAGAACAATGACAATGCACTCTTAGCCAGCGATTATATACGCGCGTGGGTCAAAAAGTAATGCCTCCTATTTTTTCCCTCAAATAAGTAAGTTATGTGAAACCTTTGAATTTGGCGCAATTCCTCAAATCTTCTTCTCCAATCCATGTTCCATCGTAACTTCCTAAGTCAACAGGTGGCAGCACTGCATGCTCTTGCAAAATGTCTGACATCGACATTCATATTAGACAGCGTTTTGTGATTGAATTTTTGACTGCGGAAGGTGAAACGCCAATTCGCATTCACGAAAGGCTAAAAAATGTGTATGGTGATGCAACGGTGGATGTGAGCACTGTTAGACGATGGGTTCGTCGCTGTAACGAAGCTGAAGGGCAAACACCATTGGTAGATGAAAAGCGAAGCGGCAGGCCGGTGACTGCAGTAACTCCATGCAACATTCAGCGAGTCGATGACATCATTCGTGGTGATCGCCGGGTAACATCATGTGAATTGTGTCACATTACTTCCCTCAGTAAAGGCAGTGTGATGACGATTATTCAACAACTGGGTTGCTCAAAAGTTTGTTCACGCTGGGTATCAAGAATGTTAAACGCCCAAAACAAAGAAACAAGGAAAACAATAGCCTCCGAACACTTGCAGCGCTTCAATTTGGAGGGAGAGGAGTTTCTGGAAACAATTTTTACTGGAGACGAAACGTGGGTTCATTTTTTTGAACCTGAATCAAAGAGGCAGTCAATGGAATGGCATCACACAACTTCACCGAAGGAAAAAAAAAAAAAAAAAAAAAAATCAAAACTCAGCGGTCGGCAGGGAAAGTTATGGCGATAGTGTTTTGGGATGCAGAGGGTATGCTTATGATAGATTTTTCGGAGCAGGGATGCACAATGAATTCTGTCCAATACGTCAGAACTCTCAAAAAGCTGAAAGCACGTCTTCGCCGAGTTCGCCCAACAAAAACTATGGCGGATGTTCTTTTACATGAGAATGCAAGACCACACAGCAGCCGTTACACCACTGCAGAAATTGAGAAATTGGGATAACAAGTCTTACCTCACCCCCCATACAGCCCTGACCTGGCACTATCAGACTTCCATCTGTTCGAGCCACAAAAGGAAGCTCATCGTGGGATTCATTTTGAAGATGAGGAGGATGTGAAAACGTCCGTGCGTCAATGGCTTAGGAAGCAAGACCTTGTGTTTTACCACACTGGAATACATGCCCTAGTTTAAAGATGAACCAAAACTGTGGAAAAGGACGGAGATTATATTGAATAGTGACAAATTAATCGTCAATGTTGTAGTTTTCAAGTTATGTAAATTGGATTCAATTTTCTTGGCAATTAAAAGAGAAAAAAAAAAAAATAGGAGGAATTACTTTTTGACCCACCCTCGTATTTTAATAAGTGTGTATATTTCGAAACGACAACAAACAAATATAGCTATTTCGTAGTTTATAATTTAACTAGTCCGAATTTCGGTGTCGCAGTTTCTTAATTCTCTTAGGTATAATTTTTGCAGCATTAAATATTGCAAGATTTTGTGGTTAGGCAGCGCAGAAGCTGGTGTGTCAGCTGTGTGTGTGTGTGTGTGTGTGTGTGTGTGTGTGTGTGTGTGTGTGTGTGTGTGTGTGTGTTATTGTTTTTTTTCCTTTCTTTTTGGAATTAAGGTCCTCCAACGTTAAGTCATGTCGGACGATGAATGAAATGGTTGAATTGATGCTCAAATGAGTTCGGGGCCCATGGAGCTTAGAGTTATCCGACATTCGTCTTCCAGCATAAGGGAAAACCCCGGAAAAACCTTATTCAGGTAACCCACCCTGACCGAGATTCGAACTCGGGACCTCTTGAACGTGAGGCAGACACGCAATTTGTTATTGGGGTGCTCGGCCACGAAAAAAAAAAGCATTACACTTTGCTCGTTATAAGTGACCCTAGTCCCGCTTTCAGGTAATGGGGCAAAGGGCAGTTACTTGTGGAAAAAGTCGATAGTGACACCGACATTCCAAGATTGCTCATTTTGCTATGATCTTAATTGTACAGTGCTTTCAAGCAGTTACTGTAAATATTAACAGCTTCCTTTTAAGTTACAAATACTTTTTACATGCTTATACATGAGCTATTTTGAAACACACATAGTAAAAGCCTTCCCACAGATTTATAAATTTTGGCAGAGATATGTTGATGATGTTTTTGCTATCATTCCGGAAAAACTTAGAGAAGATTCTCTAAAATTACTAAACCTGCAAGATAATCACATCCAATTTACTATGGAAGTAGAAAGAGACAACACCCTACCCTTTTTGGACCTCAAGATAACTAGAAATCGTCATGATGTAGAGTTTGGAATATACAGGAAGCCCACACACATAGATAATTACATAAAGAAAAATGAATACAACCCAGTTTCACATCAACTAGCTGCCTTTAGAAGTCTAATTCACCGGCTATACAACGTCCCATTGAGTAAGGATGAATTTTTGAAAGAACAATAACACATAAAAGACATAGCGGTATTAAATGGATTCAACCCAGCCATCATAAGGAACATGATGAAGAGAAAAGAAAAACTGAAGATAATATCAATAAATACCACTCTCACACCACTTAAAAACACAAATTGGCAATATAGAAAATTCACCTACCATCCATGGGCTTTTAGAAAATTTGAACGAATCTTCAAAAGACTAAACTTAAAACTAGCACCCCAAAACAAATTCTGTCTGAGGAACCTGCTAAATAAACCACTGAAAAATACAATCCCCAACAATTTGAAATCAGGAATTTATCAGATTAATTGTGAAACCTGTGAAAAAAGCTACATAGGAAAAACTAAGAGAAACTTGTTAACCAGGCAAAAAGAACACCAGAGGAACATTAAGTTGAAACAAACAGAAAAATCTGCAGTTTCACACCATTTTTGGACAGAAAACCACAACATTGGCCACAACATTAAACTGTTAAAATCTTTAAGTACACTCATAGAATTGGATATCTGGGAAAAAATATTCATAAACAAAAACTGTGATAAAGTTATAAATTTTGAAATCCCGGCATTAAATGAAGTATTAAAACTTAGTGCCCCTAACACCAGATGGCAGAGTGATCGGAGCTCCGTAGTAGTGGAAGAAGAGGAAGGTTCATTTAGTCACCAAACAGCTGAGGATGAGATCGAATGATTTTGAAAACGTTTCAATTATACAACAAGTAAGTGAAGTTTGAGTGTAAACATAGTGACTCATAAATAAAACTTAAATACAAATGCTTTGTTTTGTATCATTAAACACAGTGAAATAAAATGCTTGTCTCATTGCATAAGGCATTTAGCTTTAATCAACTTTATCTACAATTATTTGATATTATTCTCTGTTGTTTTTATCATTTAATGCTTCCATCCTCAACCTCACTAACATTAACTTCCCTCTAAAGTGTTGAAGTTGCATATGTCCACCAGCTTATTTGCCATCATGGATTGTTATAACGGAATATTGGAACACGTTTTCTTTATTGCGGTTTCACAAGTCAAAATTTTTTTAATAGTAGCAAGCAACCGTGGAGTATGTCGGTATGTTTACAAACAGCTACAGCAAGCGACACGGTGTGTCACGTACCTGCGAAATTCAATAGAGGCACGCGGCCTTGTTCCTTTCACTGCCTAATTCACACTCATTCTGGAGCGTTATATGCGACTATAATTCGGTAAAAATTATCTATATGTGTCACATAGAATCTTAGCAACTACTTTTATATATTTGAAACACGTTTCGAATATATAGAAGTCGTTTCGAAAAACCTTGTATATATGCCACCATAAAAGTCACATCAATACCCTATAATTTTGTTACTGAAAAATAGGCGTTTTACTGTTAGACATGAATAAGCTCTGTGAAGAGTCGAGCTATATTTATCAGAGTCAATATAGCAGATCAAGCAGAAGAATGAAGTTACAATTCATGAGACAAAAGCACATTATTATTCAGGAATGCTTAATCTAATATAGTATCAAGGACATTATAATCTCTTTGACTATCGATTACCTCGTAGATGGCTTAGTCCGATGTTCAATTTACTTAGTTATCTGAAAAACAAGAAACAAACATAAATCTTCAATGAACATAAATATATTGTATTATTTTGGTTTCATTGCATAATTAATGTTAATGGTAAAATTTTATTGTTAAAATTGAATACAGGTACACTAGTGTAAGCTGAAGATGAACTGCCTACCTCGGTAGCGTAGATGGTAGCGTGCCTACCTCACGTTCAAGAGGTCCGCAGTTCGAATGTCGCTTAGCGTGAGTTACCTGGATAAGGTTTTTCCGGGGGTTGTCCTTATCCTGGAAGACTAACACCGGGTAGTTCTTAGCTCCTTGGACTCCGACTCATTTGAGCATCATTTTAACAATTTCATTCATCGTCCGACATGACAGCGTTGGAGGACAAAAATAAAGCCATGAACTACCCGACAACTTAAATCGATCATGACTGCTAAATTACTGTTGTTGATGACAGTGTATTCCTCTTCTTTCTTCTTTCCACAAATAATCTGATTTTCAATACTGGTCTTTTTAACTACATTTTCTTCCAAATAGCCTTCCATGACACTTGAAGACTTCCATCCTCCATGCCTTTCTGACGTCAACTATCACTATTTGTCCCTTATCTCTCCGCGCCGAACCTTTTTTGCATCCGGCCCCAACAATGGTCGCGACATTATTATATACATCAATTTCGTGCCATTTCGGTCTCTTCCCCCTCAAAGGAGTCCAAATGAGATTGTCACCATTACGTCCATTACTCAGGAAATACACCGGAAAATGACATCATCCCTGACGAGTGGAATCATCACAAGCTCTGGCCCTGGCACTACTCTAGCGCTCTTGGCGGCAAAAACCAAAAACCAGAAGGAACCCCGATGCGGTGGTAACAGCAGTCAATTCTGGAGACCTCCAACGCATTTAAACGGGCGACAGAGGCGACAGGACTGCTGTGTAAGAGTAAAATAATCTTTCGGTCCATTCAGAATTCTTCATTCCAGACTTTTGGTGAGTGTTGAACCAAAATTATTATAAAGTACCTTTTGCACAAACACACACAACGGGAGAAGGGGCAGGAGTAAAAGGAGAAAAAGGGGCAGGGTCAAATGGGAAATGTATAGAACACGAAAACGTTTGAAACTAAAAGAAGCATAGGTTTTCTGTAATTTTTATATATTGGAAGAGAATTACAAGTTTATTAAACGACTTTCTGTTATTTAATGAATTTCCTGGTCAATTTTCCTGGGTTAGGGACCTTCCTTTGAGTAGCCCAACATTACAATAAATATTATTAACTATGTCATTTTAATAAATTCTCATGCCTTTTTATTCCATTTTTAATTTATTTTATATATCAATTTAAGTATAATTTTATATATTTTTGTATTTTAATTGAAAGAGTTTGTAAATGGTTTAGTAGGCCTCGGACATAGTTGCGATTTGGTTGCCGTATGGCTGGAAAACAATTGCGAGCGCACAGGATTTTAGTGATCTCTCCTTCCCCTCCCCTGCCGTACACAGCTCAAGCTCAGTAGTGCACGCGAGTACTCCCTCTCTCCACTTCGCTGGTTTGTAAACAACGTAAGCAGCGGTATAATAGAAGCTAGCCTAACCTAAAGTCATGTCCGAGGCCTAATCACTAGCCTCCATTAACTTTGCAGCCAACTTGACTGATGTTCTTCATACTCTCGCCCCATACATGCATATGGATCTCGCAATACCAGTGTAGCATTTGAGCATTTGACGTCAGATATATGGGAGATGGCGTCAAAGGTAATGGACATCAGTCGTCATCAATTACGACAGAATACTCACTAATTGTCGTTCAGTTTCTGAAAACAGACTTCTCTACGAACGTAGTTACTAGTAGCACTTCAGCGAGAATGTTAACCAAGTCTATATCTGTGAAAAAGTCACTCCGCGCAACTGTTACAAGCTCTCTCATATATACAGAGTCCGACAGAAGTATTCGAATAATATAACATGTAACATTGCACGTACTATAAACTGTAAAATTTATTTGGCAGCCATGAATTTTTAAACATGCAAACATTAACCTTTTATGTCTCGGAAACAATATCTAAAATATCACTTTGCATGTATTTATTACACAATCTGTACTGTATTTATTCTATTGTCCCTCTTATTGGAGGACATAAGTATTCGAACGTACCCAATCGAACAGAGAGAAAGGTGGTTGGACGTACCCTACACGCTCCTACCACATAGCAGTTGTGTTTATGCTATACCTCGAGGCAGCGTGCTCAAAATTATTCAGCCGATTGTGAACTCGCAGGTAATATGGGACGTAAAGGTAAGGAGACAACGGTGACAGAGAGGGATATCGTGATAAATATATACAAACAAACAAATCTCTCTCTCTCTCTGAAGTTGCCAAAAACCAATGACAGAAGCAAAACTACAGTGTTTTGCTTAATTCAACACTTCAAACAGACAAATACGGTTGTAAATAAACCTGGAAATGGCGCTCCTTCCAAACTCACCACCAGAGACAGGAGGCAAATAATAAAAATGGTGAAGCAGAATCCGAGAGTCACTGCATCTGAGATTAGAGGATGCCTTGAGCAATATTCTGGCACTGTGGCTCACACCAGAACAGTTGAACGGGATTTAAATAGTACTGGGGGCAATGCCCGCGATCCTAGAAAGAAACCATATGTTAATAAGGTGAATAAGAAAAAGCGTATAGAATTTGCTAAACAGCATGTGTTGAAACCAACAGAATTCTGGGATAAGATTCTCTGCTCGGACGAAACCAAATTCTGCTTATACAAGAGTGATGGACGTCTTGAAGTGTGGAGATTGCCAAATACAGAATGGGAACCTAAGAACATGGCAGCTACAGTGAAACATGCTGGCTGTAGTGTGATGGTATGGGGCTGTATAGCTTCATCTGGCTTTGGGGAACTGCTGTTCATAGATGGACAAATTTGAATACAAGAGGATTCTTGAAAGCAATCTTAAAAATAGTGCAGAGAAGCTGTGATTGGGGCATGATTATTACTTCCAGCAGGACAATGATCCGAAGCATAATGCAGAAATTGTAAGGCTTTGGATCGTGTACAACACTCCTCACACTTTGAAGACACCGCCCCATCTCCAGATTTAAATCCTATAGAGAACATCTGGAAGGAACTCGAGGAGCGTGTGAGGAAGCATCACATCAGAAGCAAGGACCATCTGAAAGAACTTTTTCAAACAAAGTGGAGAAATATGGACTCTGGAGACACTAAACAACACATACAGACAATACTCAAACCATTATCAGCAGTAATTCAAAGAAAGGGGATGCTAACTAAATACTAGCTGTTCTCTGTTCGAATACTTATGTACAGATGTAAAGTAACCGTTTTATTTCTTCTTGTAGTGCAAATTAGTTTCAGTTGTTATTTATGAGTTTATATGTTTAATGGAAGACTCAAGTTTATTTTGTACAAGTTATATTTGCGTATGCTTACTCTGAGTAGCTTTAAAATAATATAAGTAATAAATATGTTTACGCTCGAATACTTGTGTGGGGCTCTGTACGTACACACAGAGATTTTAACAAAACGTCTTTTGGGGTTAAGGAGATATAAAATGTTTTATTTCTGCTAAAAAGTCTATCCAAATTTTATGGAAATATAATCCTTCTTGTATCTGTCACAGTTAAGTGGCAGAGAAAATATTTAATATGCTACATGCGGTGATTTTCCTAAAAAAAAAAAAAAAAAAAAAAAGAATTCCAGATCACCTATTTTAAGATCAAATTCCACAAGAATAGTTTTCTGAAACTATGACACTAGCTATTGAGTACATTTGTGCTACACAGTATAAACATCGCCAGTTTTGTTTGTTTCATTTATGTACTGCCTTTAGTATCTATGTTTGTAATGCTGAATCTAGATTTTACTAAGCGACAAACATTCGCAATTTAATATTTCTTTTTATAAATTTAATGCGACATTCACATGTAGTGTTTAACGCCTGCTTTTACTACATATGGCACCGTAGGCGATGACACTGATGATACATGAGATGAAGATGGCGCACTGGTGAAATGAGATGGCGGGGGAAACCGAAGATCGCGGAGAAAACCCGCCCCAGCGCCATGTTGTCCATCACAAATCTCACTTTGCGGTCGCTTGGGATTGAACCCGGGTCGCCTTGGTCTAACCACTGAGCCACGGCGTGGCCCCGCTGCATTCACATGACTTTCTTTCCTGATTCTTCTACAAACTAATTTATTCCTCTATGTCATGTAAACCTCCACAAAAATGCTGTCAGCATCATTCTTCTCTAGGTACAAAACTTAAGGATAAAACGGGTTCCACCCGCCTTGCTAGCGTAGATGGTAGCATGTCTGCCTCACGTTCAAGAGGTCCCGAGTTAGAATCTCGGTCAGGGTGAGTTACCTGGATAAGGCTTTTCCGGGGCTTTCCCTTATCCGTAAAGACGAATGTCGGGTTACTCTTAAGCTCCATGGACCCTGGTCCCATTTGAGCACCATTTCACTCATTTCCTTCATCGTCCGATATGACTTAAAAGAAGTTAAAGAACGCAAATTACAAAAAAAAAAAAAAAAAAAAAAAAAAGAATTAAAGGGAGCCGTTATGCAATGTTTCGGAGGCTTTCTCAAAAAATTTTCTTTTAAATATTGTTGTTAAAAGCAGGGGGCCTCAAAACGTTTAATGTGGAACGCAATATTTCCTCTCCTAGATGGGTGGTAGATTGGTAGCACATATTTATTCTATTCACACAAGTACGAGTTCAAGTTAAAACACTTTTTTTTCAGGTCTGGGACCAGATAGGAACTTATGCTTTTTTTTTTTAAATACACGTGGACTATTTGAGAATGCGTGACAGATGGCAGTACTGTACAGTGCATAGAACTCTAGTGGTAGCGACTAGAGGACTGTCTCTGATACTTAAAATGGCGACGTTTTCATTTCAAGAACAGCGTGTAATCGATATTCCGTTCATGCCGTCATCACGCGTCAACATCGCCTGACAATTTGCCACGCGCGCAGCCTTGTGATCATTCGTCGGCATTCGTGGCACCCACCTGGAAGACACAGACACTTTTCGCATTTCCAGATCTTCATGCAGGATTGTGTGCACAGATCCCACGGAAATACCAATTTTGGAGGCGATGTCTGCAAAGCGTCATCCTCCAAAACAATGTTCTGAACTCGCTGGATCATGTCAGACCGACTGCTGCGAGGTTTGACTGTCTTGATTTGTTGTCACACGATGTTCTGCTTTCATTTGACTGTCGCACCCAGGAACGCACATTAGACACATCCATGGTACCATCACCACATGCCTCACTCAACTGGCGATGAATTTCAATAGGTGTCACACCATGAAAATGGGGAAAACGAATGATTACACGCTGTTCTTGCAATGAAAACGTCGCCATTTTAAGGATCAAAGACAGTTCTGACTCTCGTCATGGCCACTAGAGTTCTATATTAAAAAAAACAGAAGTTCCTATCTGGTCCCAGTCTTGAAAACACCTCGTAAGGTAAATATGTAATAAACCAGTGGGCTTCCGTTGTCTAGGGATAACACGCTGGCTTCTGTTTCTCGAGGTCAAGGGTTTAAATCTGGTGGAGAGCGATGCGTTCCTTTGGGCAAGGTCCTCAGCATGGATGGGAAGGAGGAAGTAAGGCCATTGGTTCCATGGTAGAATTACCACATCTAAAAGAACCTAATAGAAGACCTTTAAGTAAAATGGGCTGCAGTTAAAGGGAATCCTTAAAATAAAAAATCAAATTTAAATGTAAAAAAAGAATGGAAAGATAGAGTCAGACTGAAAAATTCAATGCCATATCCGGGATTTGAACCACGGATCTTCTGGTTGCCGTCCAGCCGCTCTAACCCTTGAGCTACTATGGCCAACGTGCCAACATGACATTAAATTCTCCAACTGACTCGTGGTTTTCCCGGTAAACCACTAGGAGTTCTCATAAAACCATATGCCACCATATTCTATATCAATCTCTGTACGGGCTTTACGTTGTGCGGAAATATGTAAATTCTGAACTGAACACTAGCGCCATACGCGAGTCTAAGTAAAACTAATAAGATGTCTTTGATCTGAGGCGATTTCTCCCAGAAGATTGGTCTAAAGCAGACCTGCATGGTTTGTTTATAAGCACAATATGACATTTGCTGAGCTTTTTCTGATGTGTATGTTTAGGAGCAACGTCAGCATGATCTGTCATCTTGGAGATGACCCTGAGATACTTGTGAGAGTCCATGATGACAACTTTGTCCATTTATGACTAAAGCTAGTTTTCTAAAGGCATAGTTAGTAATTTGAGAATACGGCCATTAATGAAATTTCCAGCCATTGCATATAATGAATAGGTTATTCATTTTTCAAAATATTGAACGATTTATAACCATTTACACTTTTAAATTAAAATCACTTAAATGTCAGAAAGTTAATTAACAACGCATAGATTAATTAAGAAGAAATATGAGTCATAATTACTCATTTCAAAGTTTCCAGAAAAAATATTTTATATGAATTGGAAATCCCTGCTATTTCTTTAATGCAGAACTCTTTTGTACCGGAATAATGACTCGTCTAAAGTGTTCCATATACCGATTTCTGGCCTTTCTTTCACTCACTTTTGGCCATTTTTTTTCATTACTTAGAGTTGGCAATACTGGAGAGAGCCCATTACCAGCCGTCTGGTGGTCGTTGCAGAATCTGAATTGCCAGTCATGGTAGTCATTTCCAGCATCTGGTGAGATGAAAGTGACTGTACCAAATGTGCACTTCAAAGTTACGGACCTTTTGCGAACATATGTTCACGGAATCAGTTTCTTTCTCCTTGTCGTGTAATGACGACGCAGTTATAAACTCTGAATTGCTTCCATAGAATATTAACATTGTTACGTAAGTCCTTTAAAACCAAGCGAGATGGCTCCACGATGAAGTATGAGACTCGCATTTGAGAGGTTGCAGGTTCGACTCTTGTCAGACAGGTCAATTTGACCATGGTTGTTTTCGTGGTTTCCACAGGCTGGTAGGTGAATGATGGGATGGTACTTCTTCTGCCACGAATTTCCTGTCCATTTCCATTCTCCTACATCAGGATTGCATTAACAAACAACGGCGGTGAGTGTTGCGGCTAGGTGGTGGATATGAGCTTTCGAAGGTATATGCTGTCGATGAGCCTATTTTCCGGTGGTATACCTGGAGACTCGAGCTCGTTGGCAACGTCCGGATGAATTGTTTGGAACCATTAGGGACCCCGAACACGCTTGCTCATATCGTCACTTTTCGAATCTTCCCTCATCCGTCCTTCCCAGGGCTCACGTTAGAAGCAACTCTGACCTACTTGCGGTGCTCTACCACGGTTTCTGCACCTCCTCTGTAACCTGCATCCCTGTACTCCTAATCCTAACTCGATTATTTATGTATTTATGCTGTACACCTCATATTTCCAATTTTGAGCCAGACTATAACAGTGAGAAAAAAGGAATCAACAAATCAAATTAAATTACAAGAAAACCAACACAAGCTGTAAATAAGCTTGTTCTGTTGTACTCTTACACAGACCTCTGATATGTAGCATTCACAGGACTTCCTCTACTCATTCTTCTAAATACTATTCTTATAAAACCTTATTCTTCTACCCATTTATTGTTAGTCGAGATTAGCTTTCGTAGTTATGTATTTATATATTTCGTTGTAGGTATAGAAGGGATGCATCAGGCTAACGTGATAGTCAACTTTTTAACCTACTGCTATATGATGACTTGGAAATTGGATGCTCTTTGCATGAGCCTCGAGAAAAAAAAACCACTTGCCAATTAAAAAAAAGTCTGACCTATTTCCACTTATTTCTTGTTAAATCAGATATACCTATATTATAAATTTACACCGTTGTTTTAGGTATAAGAAGAGTGCGTAGGAGGCTAAAGTAGTTGTAAAATATTTTCTAATTTGATCTCCATTTGATGTATTTGAAATGTCCTTTCACTTTACCTGATCACGCAGAGAAGGGAAATAAGGACTATGAAAGAGTAACCTTATCTTAAATTTCAAACAAATAATAAAGAATATATGGCAAATGATTAACACCACAAAAATATTTGATAAAAATTACGTGTTTTAAGGAGAGCAAATTTTGATTATGATTTTTGTCTATCTTTTATAGTTCACCAGTTAAACAAATCATTGACAATGCAGGGGACTCCATAGACTATTTGCAGAAAATTAAATATATGTGTTTCATTCGTCATCAAATATCTTAAACATAATGATATATTAATAACAAAATTTAGTAATTTGTATGTAAATAAGAAATAAAATGTCCCAAGTAATTGAAGTTTGAGGTGGGGGATATTTTGATATTCTTCGTGTGTTATGCTTAAACGATCGTGGTTTTAAACGCCAAATTTGGTATTTAACTGACTTATTTATTTTTGTTCAGGAGGCTAAAGTCCACCAAAGGCTGTAGAGCCAGTAGAGAAGAAGAAGAATTTATTTTTGTTCAAAGACATATATACAGAAATATTTTTTGTAGTTTTTTTACAGTGACTCTCCAAACTATATTTCTTGTGATCGGTGTTGATTTATGGGGGTTAAGGAAAATAGACGAAGCCATCATACGAGGATCGTTCAAGTCAATCCGGGACACTTTTTTCAGGTTTAAATGGACGCCTAGGCTGGAGCACACACGACTGGACATTGAAGATCTGAATGTCAGACCTTCGGTCTCAAGCCCGATCAGGGCTTAGGTCCTCTACTGGCAGTGGAGCGTTTTGTAAGGGAGGATAATATGCGGCAGAAGATGAGGTTGAAGTGTATGTAAGCCATCTGATGTACTATTTTATGTGCCTAGAAACAGCCTTGGGCATTTGTAGCGCTCTCCAGGATCGATGTCGTACTCACCTACACCGCGGATGAGGGAGTTGAAGATGTGGGAGAGGTTTTTATAGAAGGAACGTGAAAGGGTGTGGATGTAGTCTGTTATTGTGGGGATACGTAGGTCACGTCGGATAACTAGATTGGGGATGTCCCAAGGGGAGTCTGTGGCAATGCGGAGGAATCGGGATTGTAGCATTTCAAGGCGGTGTAGGTGAGACTTGGCTGCTACTCCCCATATTTCACTGGCGTATGTGATGGCTGTTCGGAGTACTTGCTTATACAGGAGCAGTTTTGTAAGCAGAGACATGACTGATCGTCGGTTATAGAGAGGGTAGAGCATACCCATTCTTTTGCCAACTTTATTAGCCACATATGTAATGTGGTCTCTCCACGTCAATTTGATGTCAAGTAGAACACCAAGATACTTAACGTAAGTTTTCCAGTGGACGTCCTCACCAGCTAGACGAATTGGTGGAAGATCCGCTATTCGTCGTCGAGAGAAGGTGATGGCCTGGCTCTTCTGTGGGTGGACGCGTAGGCACCAACGTTCGAACCAGGTGGTAAGGAGATCAGCATATTGTTGAATCCTGCGAGTACAGAGGTTGAGCTCTGATGATGTGGAGGTGACAGCTGTATCGTCAGCAAGTATGCAGTAGAGTTGCACCAGTGTCCTTTTACTAGTAAACGCCGCTCATTTCCTGTGCTTCTGGATAGACCGTTATTCAAGATGGCGGACAACAGTGTGAACGTCCACATGGAACTGCGTGTTACGATGAAGTTTTCAGTGTACGAAGGTATAAAACCTGCTGAAATTTATAGAAGACTCCAGCCTCAGTACGATGATGAGACACTCAGTCGCAGTAAGACATTTGAATGATGTAAACGCTTCAAAGATGGCTGTATCTCGATCACTAACGATCCTGGACGTGGTGGATCACGGCCCACGGTAGTCATTCCTGAGAACATTCAGTGCGCGGAGCAGCTGATCCTGGACAATCGTCGCATAACCTGGCGTGGAATTGCAAAGGTGTGTAATCTGTCGTTGGGAACAGTGAACACTGCGAACATGATCATTTGTTGTTCCGAAAAATGGGTGCTCGCTGGGTCCCAAAGCAGCTGTCTGCTTTTGACAGACACAGACGGGTTGAAGTCTGTAGAGAACTGAAGGACCCCTATGAAAGGGAAGGCCAGGATTTTCTGAATCACATCATCACATGTGACGAAACATGGGTTCACCATTTCATTTCATCACAACATGATTTTCCATGTGAACGTTTACACTGTTGTCAGCCATCTTGAATAACGGTCTATCCAGTCTACCAGTAAAAGAACACAGGTGTCACTATCTACGGCATACCTCCAGCCGAGGCGTCCATTTAAACCTGTAAAGAGAAATGTCCCGGATTGACTTGTTATGCGCATTTAACAGTAAGTGCAAGTGCATTTCTGTTATAGCAACTGCTTTCATTAAACTCTCGCAAATATACCGTAAGTCAGTGGCCACCATCTCAATGCACAGTGTGCACAATAGGTTGTGCAAGTTTACCCGTTGTACGCCGGAATAGTCTACAGTGCACTCCGTATCCTTCAGAGCAGTGGAGGAATGCCGATCTTGCAATGCAAATGCACAATTGACTGTGCAACAATAATAATCGAATTGTAATATGTAGGATATAATTTTTATATAAATTGTTTTGTTTCTTTCATTATAATTCGACTATGTACATTTATTTTGATTAAAAGAACAAATTAATAAACTGATAGTTTAAGCAACATGAAAATAATCGACAATCTACTTACAATACAACAGTATTAAATAACAGCTCGAAGAAAAGCAATAAGCACAACATTTTACTCAGAAGTGGAAGCTTGTTTTCTAGATTTTTGTTGTCTCTTTTGACACACTAGTTTTCAAAATTAGGTATCAATGTTTGTGCAGCAGCTAGTCTTAAGTTGACATTTTAAGTTCGGATCCGACAGTTGAATTCTGCAGCGGTTTTTGTTTAATTTCATTAGCAAAAAAATTGTTCGTATATATGTGGATCCAAACATACTCAGAAAACTAGCGGCACTTCTATGCAGTTGAGGAAATGTATTTCTTGGAAAATATGAATAGAAATCACTCAAACTAATTCTATTTTGGAATTTATTTTTCATTTGACGATTGCATTGAAAATCGATAAGTTCAAGTTGCAATTCAGATGGAACATTATCAACTTCTGTAGAGTAAGGCTCAGAAAATATTTGTAAAATTGGCTCTAATTACACCACGTCTTGAAACCTTTTCTGAAATCCTTGGTTCGACTCTCTTAATATTTGAACATATTCTTGCAAGCCCATGACCTGAACAAACTGCTGAACTGTTGAGAGCTTTGGGAAATATACCAAGTTCTTTGAGGTTAACCGCCTTTCACATAAGGGTAGTTTCATTTTGAATGCTCTGATACTATCACTAAAAAATAAACACTCTTCCCATTAAGACATAAATGTAGGAGTAGAAGTCCTACGTGTCACATTACATTCTCCAATCGACATGTTTAAGAAAACAAATAGCAAGAGACGAGACAACACTGCTGTCCAATTCCACGTCTTGTCTCAAACTGAAGTCGCACCGCACTCGTGACAGTGCACAGTGCTACGTCATTTGCTCTAGCACAAAATCGATCCACTTGGTGACCGCTGCCGTAGGTTATACATACTGAGTAAATTTTGATTGCACATATTTGACAGGTGGTATTATTATATCTAATATAATCTGGGGAAGAAGAAACTTGCCCGATTGTATTGTTAATACGTGTGCAGAAATTATTCCAAAAATATTGATGCCTTACCCAACATTCCTACCTTCTGGTGCACAGCGGAAATAAATTAGAGAGAAACAAAGCATAGTATATCTCAATACAGGATAAACATATGTTTAAATGTGTAAATCAATTAATATATTTCTTATTTGGAGACCAGAAAAATATTAGGTGGTCTCATAAGTAGTCAGTTTTTCTTTATTTTGGTGTTTTGTAAAATTTATTGGGTTTCTTTGCTTTGGGAATGCTATTTGCAAATTGCCATGGCTAGTGTTGCGTACATTGCTAGCATGTATCGATCTTCAGTTGTTAATAAACAATCACAAAATGGAGATAACGTTTCAATAGAGTCCTTCTAAAACACTACTGGAAACAAAATTTTAAAACTGTTGCCGCAGCTCGGAGAATATGTGGCGTTGAAGGAGAAGGTGTCGTTAGTGAGAGTGTGGTACAAAGGTGAATCAAACGTATCAACAATGGAGACGAAAACACTGAAAATTTACCACGTTCTGGAATATTGACGATACACACCACGTTTTGCGAGAAAATCCGCAAAAAGTATCCTTAGACGTTCACAAGAACTAGGTGCATCAAAAGATGCATACATTGCTACACTAGGACACTTGGAAAATCATAAAGAAGCTGTAGACCTGTATCTCATGAACTGACAACTCATCAACTGAACGTAGAGTGGATATCTGTCGTCAGCTTATCCATAATTCCATGGATGATACATTTTTCAGGAGAATTGTCACTTGTGATGAAAAATGGGTATATTACCGAAACTCTGATGCCTCGAAACAGTGGCTTGATCCCAACCTGCCAAAATCATCCTTAAAATGAGTCAATTCGGTGAGGCGGTTCTGCCCGTTAGGAACCTGGTTGAGTCCTCCCAGCACTCAACTTCTCATAAAGTAAGAAAGGTGACGTGTGAGGGTTACTGATGTAGGAGGTTTACTGGACAGGTCAGGGTCGGGGTTGTCCTGGCGTTCGCTCTCCATGGACTCTATCCTTTGTTCCAGGGTGTGGGATACGTCCTGACTGGGTGTGGTGTGATTAGTGAAGAAAACACCTCGACTGTTTTAAAATATAATTGCTGGAATTCGAGTTAATAAATTATAAACTGTGGTTCTAGGAACCACAGTGCAAACTGCTGAAAGAAAAAAAGAATTGGAAAATGGGCCTTGAAAATTAATGGGATTCTTCAGCTAAATGCTATAGAACCAATAAAATATCCACATGTGGCTTTAAAAATGTTGATATTAAGAAGCCAGTTATGTAGCTGCAAGTGCAAGCTATATGTATGATAAAATGCAAAACATATATACAAATTGTTCATATTTTTGGCAAATTAAACACCAAAATCTTCTTAGAGTCTTTTAGAGAAATTGGAAACAAACATAAGCAACATTTTCTTAAAATAATTAAATGAAGTGGATATAAAATCTTTAAGTTAAAGTTAACTAGAATTCGCTACCACCTTGAAAGGCAAATTCAAATCAGAATGAAAACAGTAATTTTGGCACCTCCCTGGAGCATTGAACGTTTCCCTTAATAGTTCTGTTGATACTAGTGTTAAATACAAGTTACTATTTACTTTAGTGGGGCAAAAGTTTTCTGTCATTGTATTAGACGTTTTCATAAGTTACTATCTTGTCTATCTTGACTACTATCGTAGATACATAATAAATACAGGAAAGAAATAGCACGAGGCTGCAACTATTTTTTGAATGCTAGCAGCTTCCAAAACAAATCGCTACTTTTGTTTTTCTTCTCTGTTGCATGAAAAAGATCAATATTACCCAGCTGGAGATGGTATTCCGGCCAAGGTGTGATGGAATCTCTCCCCCCCCCCCCTTCTCTCTACCTCTTTGTGCGTTCATAGCTAAGGAAACTTAATTCGTTTCTATGGCAACACTGCTCATGAAGGTGTGCTCAAAATCAAGCTCCTTTAAGAATGCTGGTATCTTCATTCTGATAAATGTAGCATTCAATATTTTACATCGTTCAAACTGCACACAAATCTATAAAATAATATTTCTATTTTTAATTGCTGTGTTGTTGCTCACCATATATTTTTCTTCAAGTTATTTACAGAATGCTATCGAATGACATCTTGTAAGCGAGTAAAAAATGGCGCTTTCTTAGCAATGACGTTATTTTTCTTACACCCCCAGAATTTACTAGAACGCTTTGAGAATTATTAGCTTCTTGTGCCAAGGAAATTTTCTGTCACAAGAATTCTAAAAATTCTTGGCTCTGATCAATAGAACAGAAAATCTAAGAGAGTTTCTCCTTCCTTCCCTCCTTTCCTCCCTCACTTCCTTTCTCTCTTCCTTACTCCTTCCCTCCCTCTTTTCTTTATCTCTTTCTTTCTTTCTTTCTTTCTTTCTTTCTTTCTTTCTTTCTTTCTTTCTTTCTTTCTTTCTTTCTTTCTTTCTTTCTTTCTTTCTTTGCTGCGTTCTTCCTTTGTTTCTTTTCCTCTTTATTCAATT
>CM060954.1:51658871-51798871 GCA_030765055.1 Mantis religiosa
AATGATGGCAGTAGAAACCGGAGGTCCCGGTGCCATATTGTCCATCAGTCGTGTTGCAGACGCCTGGGATCGAACCCGAGCTGCCTTAATGAGTGTCAAGCGGTCTAACCGCTCGGCCACGACGCGGCCTGTGTACATAATTGGAAAATATAAAATTAGTGAAAGTGTTTCAATTTAATATTAGAATATATAATACAAAGGTAGAAGATCCATAGGTGTGTGACTTTAAATAATATTAACTGAACTGTATAGAATTAATTAAATATAAATGTGCAACAAAACTTGTCAATCTACCACTTTAAATTCTAATTCTTAGCCCAAAAACATTATGAATAAACATTACAGTTTAGTCCACTTAGTTTCATAGAAATTTCAGAAACTCCAAGCAGTTATATTTCGTTATCATTCAAATTCTGTTTTCAAAAACCAACAAGGGAAAGATTTATGTATAACGTTAGGAATAAGGCTAAGTTCATTATTATGTTAATAGAGTGCAATTGTTTATACACCAAAAGGTATATAAATAAAACAAGGAAAATCTTCAGAAAATCAAAGGTTAATCTACACTGAACATCCCTGTAATGGTTATATCTTAAGTAGAATGAGTATACACCCATAGCGGACTTTCTAACATACACTACCCTTATGTCGGAAAATTTGTAACACTTATTGACAAATTATACCAACGGAACTACCGCCACATTTTATTTATTAGATCACACGCTTCTTTTTTTTTTCCTTTAGAAATTATTTGTGCTCCCCCCGCCGGGAAATCTTCAAGTCCCACCAGGAGGCGCGCTCCCCTGTGTGAGAACCACTGCGTTAAATTGAGAGGATTTTGTTATTTTATCCGTGTCTGAAGATCACGGTGACCTAGTGAAAACAAATGAGGTCGTTGCTACTCTTCGCTCTCGTGCATCCCTAATTCCTCCCCTTGGTCCCTCGCATGATGGACGATGTTAGACCTTGGAAACCTAAGAACCAGTCGTTATAACGAAACACGCCGTTAACAAATGCATGCTCCTTATTCCTCCAACGTGCTCGATTCAAATCTCCGCAGAGCTACTAATAGGACGAATTAGTAAGTAGCGTGTGGACGGTTTATGCAAGTTGTTGGTACAATATATATCGAGCATAATTAGGTCATGGGAAGCGTCCAGTATCCTTTAAACGATGTAATGCCATATTGTAATTTTCCCAGGTTTGTAAAGAAAACATGAACACATTTTGAGGATTCCTTGCTATGATTGTGGGGAATGACGATACAAAACTGCGGTACATTATGCAATATATAATAATTAAACAGGAAGGAACTTATATAGTCTATTTAGTTAACTCGTGTGCACGTCGGCCGCTGCCTTTGACGAACCCTTATAATCGTTTTACAACACAGACCCTCCTTCTCCCAGACCTTTCTGCCAGGTTGCCGCCTTTCTCGATACGTCATGGGTATCGTACGAGGTTTCGTCTAAATAAATTATCTTATATCCATTACTGCAAAACTTCCTTAGTTTTGACGATATATATCGTACTGCGAAACTCTACTGGATTCCATAATAGCCCTTATCTTATTCAAAGTGCGGTATTTGAAACCCAGCTCTTTAGGAGACCGCTCAAAGTGCAGTGCCCATAAGGAAAATCACAAATTTCTTGCAGATGTGCAATCAAATCGTCTAAGGTGGGCGCTCTCCCTTTTGAATAAAATCTATAAATTTCTCGACGAATTAAATCGCATGTGAAATTATCTACTTTAGAGAAACGTTTCCTTTTGTTTTCACACGACATCGGCGTCTTTGGTATTCCTTTCGTCACAATATTTCTTACTGTATTTCTGTGAATACCCAGAACGTATCAGGTTCATTGCACGACCTCTTACCAAGATTATCTGTCGGCACATATTTATATGTGTTCAAAATGTGCACAAATTTGCTTAGAAACAGTTCCCGTTATAACTTTGTTTTTTGAGACTTCTCCAGTAATATAACTCGGCCCAGTTATTCACACTATTGTCATCACTTTGATTATTTTCACTTGACTGATAGTAATCTATTATTTCATTTACATTTACCACTGCATTTCCCTCCCACGGTCTCCATATCTTGACACACAACGAACGTAATGAAACAGATCAACTGGAAGTTGGAACTTTGGCAACTGAGACTCCATGTGGAGTAAACATGCGACTGCCACTTCGAGAAAATCAGAGTTGCTATTGGTCCTCAACGACAGTGTTCCATTTCTGAAGTGTTGAGATAGATTTATGGCGGTCATTAGTGGGCGGGAGGGTCAGTTTCCTTTGTGGGGCTAACTGCACTCGCGTTCACTAGACAGATTTACCAGATAGAAACTCCCCGGTGGTGGCTTTAGGGCAATTGACCTTCAGTGGCCCGAAACAGTCACGAGGCCGGAATACCAAAGACGCCAATCAAGTGTGAAAACAAAAGGAAACGTTTTTCTAAAGTAGATAATTTCACATGCGATTTAATTCATCGAGAAATTTATAGATTCTATGCAAAAGGGAGAGCGCCCACCTTAGACGAATTTGTTGCACATTTGCAAGAAATTTGTGATTTTCCTTATTGACACTGCACTTTGCACGATCTCCTAAAGGAGCTGGGTTTCAAATACTGCAATTTGAATAAGTTAAGGGTTATTATGGAATCCAGTAGAATTGTAGCTTGGTGATATATATCGTCAAAAGTAAGGAAGATTCGCAGTAATGGACATAAGATAATTTATTTAGACGAAACCTCGTGCGATACCCATGACGTATCGAGAAAGGTGGCAAACTGGGAGGAGGGTCTGTGTTGTAAAACGATTATAAGGGTTCGTCAAAGGCAGCGGCCGACGTGCACATGAGTTAACTAAACAGACTCTAAAGTTTAGGGACCTCGCCCTCTGTACTATAGTGACTCCTGGGATTGGCAACCCTTTTCTTCTCTCACCTCATGCTCTCTCGCGGGGGTGCCCCACTTGGGGAAATAGGCACAAACGATCAGTCTGGTCAAGGTGCCGAATCCCCTCCGAACTCTCCAATCTAATCCTTCACTTCATCCTTCTCCCTGGGGGTAGTGGTAATCAGAAGTCATCGATGTGTTGAAGTTGTCCCCCTTTGTTGTATAATCTAATCGCTTTATTTCTGGCACTACCTTGCACACTGTTTAACGTTGTAGCCCGCAGTTTAGCTCTCCTATGTTATTGTAAACTGTCTGGTCGCGGTTATTGTCGTATTTTTTCATTAAAAATTCTCTCTCAAGACATCTCCTTAAAACAAAGTTAATTTACGTGTCAAACAATACCGTGTAGATATTTTTAGTGATGAAAACTAGGTGGTGAGAGAAATCAATTCTTCTACAAAGAACGTGATGAATGCACATCAAACTGTAATATATTTTTAAATGAAAGAACTAAAACACACACACCATACATCCACACACGCGCACACACGACAACAATGAAAACCATCACTGGGGCGTAAAACTTCCGAATATTTGTTTATTTTATATTCGTTTCTTGTCTATGTTTGCCTCCCCTCGTGTTTCTAGAGATTCGCTGCCGCTTCTATAATCCATGGGTTGTGTTATTATTTGCTATTATCTTGTTCTTTTTTGGTAGAATCCCTTATTCCATTGGCAAAGAATGTAAGTTCTTGTCACGTTCCAGAATTGAGTGTGGTGCTCGTTTCTCGGTATATGTATTCATATTGCTTAGAACATCACGGAAATCACGTGATTTCCCATGTAGCAGCCGTGCTGTCACAGCACGTGCAGTTCATTAGGAAGAATTCTTTATTAAAACAAAAAACCTAAGCCAGAAAGCATTTGTGCATAATTTTAATGTAGTTCTTGCCCATTCTGCTAGAATAAAACTGAAACGTTATCACCAAAATGACTAGTAATAACTGCAACGGGATTATTGTGAGTTGCAAAATGCAATGTTTGACGATGACGTTCTAGATCACCGTGTTGTGGTGATCAGTTTGCAATAAAATGTTTGGCGCAAATGGGATTATGGAATATGCTGATGATTATTATGTGTTTCAAATGGGAAGGTGTTTGTCCTTGAGCGCTACTAGGTGAGCAACCAATCGGAGTACTGTGGTGTTGTCGTATTGCATTCCCGCTAAGTGGTGTGTGAGGAGCGCCAACCTGATCAATTTCTATGAAATACAATCTGTATGAAATACTATTCGCGCTAAGACAAAAATTCACATTTTGCCAAAACTGATCTATGTGCAAGGTAGAGAGTAATGTATCTATCATAACCATGAAAACAGCATATTTTTAGCTCAAATAGTTTTTCTAATACAAATAAATGAAACACTATTACCTGTATTATAACAATAAATAGCAACGTAAGCACTGTATGAATATCATTATTGGTTGGCATGTATGCGTGTACGTATATTTGTAATTACTCACAACTGAAACGTAAATGTTTGACATGACGTGATAAAAGAATTACTTTGAATAAGCCAATTCGAGCGAGAGGAAACAAATTTCCTGCTGCCCTGGCAGAACGTGTCTGGTCACATTATAACTTTGTTTATGAATTGTTCGTAAACTAAGTTCAAAGTGGTTGGTGTGTATGTATGTATGTATGTATGTATGTATGTATGTATGTATGTATGTATGTATGTATGTATGTATGTATGTATGTATGTATGTATGTATGTATGTATGTATATATATATATATATATATACTTTTCATTACTCAGAACTGAAATTTAAACTACTGCATGACGTGATAAAAGAATTACTGTGAATAAATCAAGGTGTTAAATTCGAGAAAGAGCAAACACTTCATTTCCTGTTAGTCTGTGGAATGCTGTATGCTTATGTTTATGAATGAATCCTGGATAAGAAATATTTATTTACTCTGGAGAGTTCAGATCAATATCATTCAGTTGTTCTTTACACAACAGTAGAGTAAGTGTTAAATAGTGCAATGGCTTCTTGCGGTGAACTTAGTGACGAATCACACACACAATTATTGTGAAGTCAGGCTCGAAGTATTGTTTTTAAGGTGTACAGGTTATTCAAAATTTGGGCAATGAGGAATATAGAAATCAGCGCGATTTCAACAATGCTCAACGGCTTACTGCTGAAGCGTATGGTGTAGATAAAACAAGTGTGTCCCGCATTTGGATTAGAAAAGCAGGTAAGTCATAAACTATAGTTATAGTATTTAAAATATACATAATTTGCGAAAATGCTTTTTCCAATTTTGATTTTGGCAACTGCATCATTGTAAAATATAATTCGCTTACCCTTACGTCTAGCGCCAAGCAGACGTGCATGTTGTATGAGTGTGCGAGAGAGAGGGAAATATAAAAGGAGTGGGGTAACAAGCTGGCAACGCTGAGTGTGATACGGCATCTGATTAGCTAAACTCCAGAACCCTTCCCATTTGAAACGTATAATAGTTTCTCACCTTTGGTGACGATCTAGTAGAAATCTTGCTTATGCTTTGGAGCTCTGGAGCAATGGGCGCAGTCTTGGAGCAAAAGAATTTGATGCTGCAATCGTAGAATAACCAGCAATTTTTCTCTTATAAATATTGTGCCTTTTATTCCACAAAAGATTCAAATTTTAATACAATTTTAAATAATGTAGAGGTGAGGGACATCTTGAAATCATCTTCAAGATGTCCCTCACATTTTATTTGATTGCCCATTTTTTTGTTTTGAAAGATACGAACTTGAATTATTGGTTTAATCCTTAGGTTACACATTTTCAAAACCACTTACACATATTCTGTTGAATTACAAAATTTATCAATATTTCATGGCTTTCTTAAACAAAATATTTCTTAAGCTAAAGGATTCATCTTGATGTTTACTGTTTGTCAGCTTGATATTGAATTTTGTAAATTGTATTAAATTCATAAATTTGTAAACTATATTTCTAACATACCCTACGATAAAATAGGAATAAAAATTGGATAATAAATAAATACATAAATAATGTAGATGCTGTCCTGTCATAAATAATGGTTGTTTCGATGAAATTTATATCTCTTGCACACGCCAATAGTACAACACAAATGCATTCACAACTAAACGTTTTCTGCACAATCGCAGATCAACACAGAAACACGTCTTACTAACAGGACATTCGTCTGCAGAAAGACGCCAAACTCTGATCGTTTTGGGTCTCTGCACACTGTTTCCATAACAACCAAATTACATCTCTTTTATTGGTCCACGTGAGTATATTACTTGAATCAATAACACCAATGTTATGTAACATTGAACTTGCATTGTATCATTCCGTGGCCTACTCAGTTTCATATTATCTATTTTGTACAAATTACTTTTTCCAGAACATTAAAAATAAATTCTTAAAATTTAAAAAAAAAATGAAATAACCGTCGCATAACTATGAAGCAAATATAAATCCCTCTCCAACTATAATTACAGGCGTGTGCAAATTATTAGACTCATTCATGTCTTATTTAATTTGCTTCAGTTTAACATTCAAAATAATAGTTATTTATCGCCATAACCTATTTCAATTTGTCATAATTATTTTCCTTGCTATAATATGAAGCACATTGAATGAAATTTCTCTCTTAATAATAGCTGGGAGATTTTTCTTTAGTTATAGTAATATGGTGGTAGCCCTGAAGTAAGTGCAGCCATTTTTTTGTCTGTTTATCCAACTGTTTGGTGAGATTGCTTTCATTTGGTGAATGTAGTAACTGAAGATTGTTAATATTTGCCTTTATTGTGTTTTATGGCTAATATATCCTCAGTATTTATTAATAATTGATCTCAAGCCAGGTAACATCATGTATCTTAACCTTAGCATTTACATCGATTCAAAAGTGAGATTATGGGTAAAACTACTGACGTATCCCCAAGGTAAAGTAGCTGTAACTGAGAGTCTTTTGAAGGAAACTCTTTATTGACAATGTGAAATAGCTAAGAAATTGTGTATTTCACAAAAATCTGTTAGTCGCATTAATCAAGCTTTAACATTCGGTGAGACGTTGACCTCACAAAGGGATGGAAAATGCGGGAGGAAAAGAAAGCTATCACCAAGGATGCAAAGAAAACTTGTGCAGATGGCAAATCAAAATAGAAGAGCAACCAGCATTGGCCTCAGTAATCAACTAAAGCAGTGCGGTACAGAAATATCAGCCTCAGTAGTTCGCAGAAGATTATGTGAAGCAGGTTTACCAGCACGCAGGCCTCATAAAAAGGCTAAACTGACACCTGCAATGGCAAAACAAAAACGTTTAGAATGGGCCAAAGAGATGCAGAAACATCCAGTGGAATTTTGGAGAAAGGTAAACGGTATGAAAATTGTGTGTAGCATAAAATTAAAATATGCACATGTAAATTTTATGGAAATGAAATAAACAGCCTAAACTTTGTTTCTCTCATTGCTGGTTTTGTTATACTATCTTTGAGCAATTTTAAAACTGTTTAATATTACTAGAGGCTTTTATTGTTTCAGGTAATTTTCTCGGATGAATCCATGTTTGAAGCATGTAAAGAGAGTAGCCAAAATGAGAGAAGGACAGATAAAGAAGCATTTTCCCCTCAGTGTGTCGATCAAAGAGTAGCGCACCCAACATCAGAAATGGTCTGGAGCTGTATGTCTGTCCATGGACCTGGAGGATTATACATAGTTGTGGAGTCTATGGAGTAGAAACAGTATAAAAGTGTATTAGAAACAAGACTATTTCCGCAAAGTAAAGAATGGTTTCCAAATGGTGATTTTGTGTTCATGCATGACAGTGCTCCCTGACATAGAGCAAAATCTGTAACCCAGTTCCTCAAAGAAAACAATGTAAAAGTACTACCATGGCCGGGGAATAGCCCTGATTTAAATCCAATAGAAAATCTGTGGGGTATTATTAAACAGAGACTGAAAAAATTGAAAATAACAACAAAAGTTCAGCTTATTGAAGGTCTGATAAGCATTTGGCAAAGAGATGAAGAAATAAAGGAAAATTGCTCCACACTTGTAGAGAGCATGCCTAAACGCATCAAAATGATAATAAAAGCTAAAGGAATGCATACAAAATACTAATGGTTGAAAAAATATTTTGTAATATTATTTCTGTTAAATAAATAGAAAATAAATGGTATATGTTAAAAATTTCACCATTGAGTCTAATAATTAGCACACGTCTGTACCTATCTTATTTAACGCAACAGGTAAAACCCGATATTTTATCTTAGTTGCATTTCGAAACTGTGTGTTCTACACCAGATATGAATACAGAAAAAGATTTGTTTACTCATTATAAGATACACTGAGGCTTCCGGCAGTTTTTCAACGGCGTCAGTTTATGTGCTGGGTTTAAATCTTTGTGTTATTTTCGTAGTACTACTAAGATGAGTTCTGAAAATAACCAAGCGATGAGGTCTATGGTGTGGTGTAGCGAAGGCCTTCGTGTAATAAATAATTTTAAATAATTTTGAAACTTGTTCTATTTTGTTCTTCTAAAATCATATATTCATTATTTACATTAGAAGTTGATATACCTAAAAGCACACACACAGACCATTTTCTAAAAACTATTTACTTAATCATGGGACTTCAAAACATGTATTTTCAGTAAAATCTTGGCAACGAGTTTTTGGGTAGAATGCAAAATCTTCTCTGCTACTATGTACATAACAGAATGTAGTAAACGAAAGTAGGTAAGGAAACGGATGTGACTGTTAACATATAAAATTACTATTTAATGTTTAAACTGTATGGTTTGAATTAAACGTTAACGTGAAGCAGGAAGGTTATTCTCATAAGAGAATCTGTTTCACAGTAAACGCGCTCCTGCAAAAGCCCCTCTGCAGCTGCAGGATTCACGTTAATCAGTAGATGGGCAACACGTGGGACGCACGTGTGCGACATGAACAGTCTCTGCAAAAAACTAGTCAGCCCCTTTCCTGTTTATTAGTATTTTTCCCTCCTTACACTATTCGGCCTTATCTCAGTTACATCAAAGGATTTATCTTTGAAACAACTTTTAGAAATTCGAAGCGTTACTACAGTCATAGAGGGATATTCACTCCAAATCGTAAGCCGATGGCCTCCTTCTATATTTTATTTGAATCAGTAAACTTAATTAAATATAGAAGAACATTTATAGCAGTATTTATCCTTAATGTTTAAAACATGTTTATATAAAAATGTTATGTTGGTTTGAGTATGCTTCGAAACTCAAAAAGCTTTGCATCGGTTTAGCTCAAATTTTGATACAATATACAACCAGTTTCAAAGATTGTTTTTATCTACTTCTTGCGTCAGTAGCATACCTGCGAACGCAAGAAAATAGCTTTTTCAACTGTCAAAATGGCAGATTCAAGACAACCACGCCATCTCTAGCCCTAGGCTTTAATTCTATTCTTTTGTTTTTTATTGTTATATTTACGTTATATTGGTGTACGAAGAGAATAAAGGCTTTCTACTAGAAATTCTCTCATTTTAATATATTGATAGCCTTAATCTGACTTAAATATTCATCTCAATCTAGGTGCTTTTGTGTATCGTGTAGTGATTAAGCTGTGCCGTTCGCCAAATCGTAAGTAGAGATTGATTTATATCAGATATGGACTGAAAAATATTTTTTTAGACAGATGACGTTAAAAGTCCGGCTTTGGACGTGAAGTTTTAAAAGGAGATAATTCTGCCACGTAATGTTAAAAAAATATGTGTAACACTCCAATGTAGCTAAATTAGTTTCTTGTGCAATGTAACTAATGGCTCAATCAGGTAAAGTCTGTTTGGTTAACGTGTGTGCAGTTCGGCCACCTATTTTGATGAAAATCGTTTTACATCACCGGCCCTCCTCCCAGTCCTTTCCGCGAGGTTACCACCTCTCTCGATACCGAGGTCATATCGGTAGCCTTCATCTTTGGTGTTAGCGCGCGTAAGTGCCGTATCCACTTCCATCCCGTCTTGAGTCCTTGGACCAGATGGGGGGGGGGGGTTTGTTAGTAACCCAGGTCTTGTCCTATGGAAAGCCCCACGGAGGGCACCGGGCGCCCTTTGGGACAGCTCGGATACTCCCTGGTTGTTAGAGGTTCGGGTCTTGGTCCTACGGGTCTAAGGCTGATGGGAGTAGAACCTCTGGACTCAACAAAGTCATGTGTATCTTACGAGTTTTCGTCTAAATAAATTATCTTATGTCCATTACTGCGAAAGTTCCTTAATTTCGACACACACACACACACACACACACACACACACACACACACACACACACACACACACACACACACACACACACACACACACACACATCGCCAAGCTACAATGCTACTGGATTCCATAATAACCCTTATCTTATTCAAAGTGCGGTATTTGAAACCCAGCTCCCTTAGGAGACCGCGCAAAGTGCAGTGCCCATAAAGAAAATCACAAATTTCTTGCAAATGTGTAACCAATTCGTCTAAGATGGGCGTTCTCCCTTTTGCATAGAATCCATAAATTTCTCGGCGAATTAAATCGCATGTGAAATTATCTACTTTAGAGAAACGTTTCTTTCTGTTTTCACACTCGATCGGCGTCTTTGGTATTCCTTTCGTCACAATATTTCTTACTGTATTTCTGTGAATACCCAGAATTTATCGCGTTCATTGCATGACCCCTTACCAAGATTATTTGTCAACACATACTTAATTGTGTTCAAAACAAGCGCTTGAATTTGCATAGAAACAGTTCCCGCTATAACTTTGTTTTTTGAGGCTTCTCCAGTAACATAACTCGGCCCAGTTATTCACACTATTGTCATCACTTTGATTATGTTCACTTGACTGAAAGTAATCTACTACTTCATTTGAATTTACCACTGCATTTCATTCCCACGGTCTCCACATCGTGATACACAACAAATTTCTGCACGTAATGAAACAGATCAACTGGAAGTTGGAACTTTGGCAACCGAGACTCCACGTGGAGTAAACATGCGACTGTCATTTCCTGAAAATAAGGGTTGCTATGACGGTCATTAGTGGGCGGTAGGGTCCATTTTCTTTGTGAGGCAACTGCACTCGCGTTGACTAGACAGACTTTGAGCCTGTTCGTATCGATCGCAGGCTAGGGTCTCGATCCGTAAAATGGCGGATGATATGAATTTCAACATGGAAGGTCCGAGTGTGCAGAACCGGAACATATATTACAAGCAGCTGGCTACCAAGAAAAACACAGATGCTTTCAAATTCAAAAAAAGGGCCTCTTATAAACAGTGTAACTAACACTTCAATTCCTACTTCCTCTACATAGGTATTTCAAATTGCAGTAATGGCACTACAAACATCACAATTTCCTCAAAAGAACAGTAGGTTTTGTGAAACTTATAATCCGCTAATAATTTAAAATGATGCTTTTGAAGGCTTTTGCGCAATAATATAATAAAGTGTTATTATATGATTTTCGTTTTGTCAGTTTGATTTCCTCCTTTATGTAACGTTTTATATCGAATGTTTCGTCAAGTTACCAACATTGATGCTAAACAAGGCAGTAACTGAACATCGCAGCACGTTAAGCTTCAGGTCTCCGAAATTGGTAAAAGAATTTCTTATCTACAATATATCTATAAATATTTAGTACTTTCTAAAATATACTATATGCCACTCATGTGCATCCCTGCTCCAAAACAATCAACCATAAGCACACCCTGTGCATCCCAAAACACTGTCGCCATAACTTTCCCTTTGAAATTTTTTTCTTCGGTGACGTTGTGTGATGCCATTCCATTGACTGCCTCTTTGATTCAGGTTCAGAAAAATGAACCCACGTTTAGTCTCCATTAACAGTTTTTTCAAGAAACTCCTCTCCCTCCAAATTGAAGCACTGCAATGTTCGGAGGCTATTTTTTCCCTTGTTTCTTTGTTTTGGGCGGTTAACATTCTTGGTACCCACCGTGAACAAACTTTTGAGCAACCCAGTTGTTGAATAATCGTCATCACACCACCTTTACTGAGGGAGGTAATGCGACACAATTCACCTGTTGTTACCCGGCGATCACCACGAATGATGTCATCGACTCGCTGAATGTTGCATGGAATCACTGCAGTCACCGGCCTGCCGCTTCGCTTTCTATCTGCCAGTGGTGTTTGCCCTTCAGCTTCGTTACAGCGACAAACCCATCGTCTAACAGTTCTGATATCCACCGTTGCACCACCATACATATGTTTTAGCCTTTCGTACATGCGAATTGGCGTTTGACCTTCCACAGTCAAAAATTCAATCACAGAACGCTGTTTAATACGCATGTCGATGTCAGCCATTTTGCAAGAGGATGCAGTGTTGCCACTTATTGACTTAGGGAGTTACTACTGCAGGGGATTGGAGAAGAAGGTTTGAGGAATTGTGCCAAATTCAAAGTTTTCACATAGTTCACTTATTTAAGGGAAAAAATAGGCGGCATTACTTTTTGACCCACCCTCGTATTCTTTGTTTTGTTTCTCATGAAACTAAAATGTGCCACAGCGAAGCGTGGCAGGGTACAGCTAGTGTTTTATATAATTCCAAATTCAAATGCCCAGGTCGCTTTCTGTCGCGAAATATTAGACACATGGCCGTACATTCTTTGCTGGAATGAAATGTTTCCCACGCCATGAAATGCGAGATCACATAAGTTATAGTGCACGTTCGTGCCGCTCTGAGTGCACATTATTACCATGTCGTGTCTCAGATAAAGAAGATGGATGAGTTGAGAGTTACAGGCACCTTTTCCAAATTTCATGAAGACACCGAAATTGCTCCTACGGTCTTAATATCAGTAAGGAAAGCGCGTACATATAAAATTCACAATATACTTCAAATAAGGGTAATTAGGCGAATTTCATACTTTAAGGAACTGAAGGAGTTACATCAAATAGTACAATCGAAGACTTGTCAGATGACATGACATATTCCTTGTTCACTAATGTTCCTGAGTTAATGTGACTGTCATTTCTTGTTTGTTATTAAACATATTTATAAAACTTAAAAGTAACTCAATTAAAATTCCATAAAACTATGACAGTTCCCATGTTAACTTATGCCTGTGTAAATTGGACAGTTGACGTTCTATAGTGGGATATACACTTTTAGATTAAAAACATAATAAGGACATTAGAATAGAATTAAATATATTCAACAGAAAAAATCAAGTAAGAAATGATGCTCTCCATATTCATTGCCCTGCAACTGAGTGTCGTGTAGTTATGAAGCAAAGCTAAGAACTGTTCCAGAAATGAAGTCAAGCATTGGTAGGAAATATATGGGTGCCATTATGTGAAGGATGTGTAAGGCACAATCACTGCATAAATAACTGCTTGAGATAGGTCTCGCCACACCCGGTTTCTGCAGGAAACTATTAATAGCTCCAACTTTCGTGAAGACGCCCGCACTGACTGGAGTTCGTATAAACTGGGATGCAAATCTAAAACCTACAAAGTATTATAGTTGTTATATGGAAGGCTTACTGAAGATAGTTACTTAGAGACAGTAATGCTTACAGTTTTCCAAATGAACCATACGTGTAAATCATATAAAAAGGCTGTGTAAACATCCCCGTATATCAGGGAACCAAGAGGTTTTGATCTAAGCGAAGTAATTCAGCCACAAAGCTGAACTTCAACACATGGGTAAAGCAAATACACCAAATGGTTTATATGTTCCTTATTATTCATACAGACATGCAGCATAGCAATACCTTGAAATCAAGAAGGTCGATATTATTGTGATTGCTGGTTATTCGGTAGCCGTGCAGATTCCGTTTGCACCTCAAAGGAAAACAGACTTTTGCAGCAAGAATAAGGTCCATTCCAAATACATGTGGTTAGTATGTAACTGCTATTACAATGCATGCAACAGCAATGCGACTATCATAGATTCTGTAACATAAATTATGATGAAAGAAGATTAAATGAAGGTACAAAAAAGTAACATAACTGTTATAAGATATCAGAGAAAGAGAGTGCAACAGGTACATTTCTGACAGATTATTTGTCTGTCACTCCAGGAAATATAAGGAGTAAAACAAATAAATACCTTTACAAATTAGAAACAGAGTTTTAAAATTCTATTGTTTTTTAAATTTATTATGAAAAAGAAACTTGAACAGTGGTGCAATTTTCAAAATATGTAAAAGAAAAAGTGCAAAATACCAGAAGATAAAAGTGCTTTGGAGATATGACAATTTTCTCTACAGTAGTTATTCAGATCTTCCAATCTGACTTTGTGTTGTGTGAGAAAGGAGAAAAACAAACAAATAGACGTTTGGGTAAGATTCGCACCGCAGTCAAGGATCTTGTTTCATTACACCCACCCTAATTCCACCACTATTTAGATGGATAGACATTCTATCATATTTTATGATATTATTCCAAAAATCACATAGGACTGATATACAAAAGCAGATGTGATTATTTAGATTTCGAGAAGTTTAAAGAGATTTGGCCTATCTAAACTTAAATTTGTATGCACGTAAATAACACTGGTATACTCTATTGCGTCGATTCCAGGTTAGTATCGTTTTGTCAATCCTGAATGTGTTTGGAGAACGATGTTTTTAGGTTGGACGGTAATCTGTGGGTTACATAATACCAAATAATAGGCTCCAGGAGAACCACTCATTACATTCAAAGGTGATATACCTTAACGAAAGCAATTTATGGAATCTTCGGTGTGACAAAGATATTTTAATTATTGGAGGTGTCTTACACAATAACCATGGCACCAAAATGATAAATACTTTTCTACAGTCCAAGTCGCAAACGACTATTTACAAATGTGTGAAGTGTCTAAAGCGAACTAGGTCGCAAATTCATTCTACCATCAAAAAGGAAAACGCAACAATACAATGTCTTTAATTCTGGAACATGTCTACACAAAACCAGAGCAACTAATTGATTCCTGCCCTAGAAATGACCTTACGTATCATATATAGAGCATACTTCTTGATTTCCCATTCTTATCACCTTTATTAATGAACCATCTCCCGTTTGAATGAAAACGCAATATTTATATTGTGTATTAATATAAATTGCTATCACAATTTCTCGTTAAAAGAGAATGAAGTTACAGGACATCAATGGGTTTCATGCAGCATGAATAATCGATAGTTGGTATTTCCCTGTTTTTCGGTTTATTTTATCATTCATGTACACGCTGCTGTAAGCATTCCGAAAAATGACTTTTTCCATACAGGAAAGAATTTAAATTGTGGAAGCACGTGTGAAAACAAATAAGGTGTTTCGAGGAAGGAGACACGACATTTTCAGGCTCAAGTTTCCGGGTAGAAGAAATATTTGCAAAGAGTGCAATACAGAAATTTGTCTCTTTCTACCTAATTCATTTTCTATTTGGAACAATGGCCTCCACGTTCCCCGGATTTAATTATTTTTCCTGTGAACGAATGAATGAATTATTTACTGTGAATATTCCAAAATTTTACAATTTACAACTGTGGGCTACACTTATTTGTCTTTACCTTGTTGCTATCTTGGCTTACATGACACCCTGGTCTTCTACTCTGCGAGTAGCTCTTAACCTCCATGCCTCCTTGTTACCTAATTAGCCCCATTCCTCCCTCCCCATTTTCCTTTCTTATATTCTTTATATTTCATGCCCATTTTTCTTTTACTTTCTGTAAGAACTCCCCAATACTTCTTACCTTCTTTTCCTCCTTTCCCGTTAATATTTTATAGCTACTATCCTCTTCTCTACTTTCTCCCATTTTTCCTTTGGGAAATTTGAATAGCGTGGTCTGTGAAATAAATCCACAACTATGAAGTTGACGATATCAATATTGAAACCTTTAATTTTTTTTTAATTAACGTCCTCCAATATTGCCACATAGAACGATGAATGAAACGTTTCTCAAATGAGTCCAAGATCCATAGAGCTTAGAGTTATCCGACATTCATCTTTCAGGATAAGGGAAAATTCCGAGGAAAAAACCTCATCCAAATAAGAAACCCTGAACGAGATTCGAACTCTGGACCTCTTCAACGTAAGGTAAACACGCTACAGAGGCGAGCATTACGCTGGTCGTATCAGAATATGTTTAGATGTGTCCATCTGTGCATTAGTGCTGGAGGAGCACACATATACTTTGACAAATGAGAGATCATTTCAGCAATTTGTTTACACCAGGTACTTTTATTTGCGACATCCACTATTTGTTTAACTTGATTAATTATGCATGTTTCATTTGAAGTTGAAAGCGCTGTGAATAATATTTTTTTATGTAGTGAACGTGATTGTATGTAAGCTGCCACAAATACCTACGGTTTACAACATTTTGATATAAACAATTTATTCAGTTGCCCTGAGGGGCGCCGTAGCTTGGAAAGCCAGCCTCACCTAGATATTCAGCAGGAGGGCTGAACCTCCTCAGTTGTTTTAGTTTTGTTTTATTATTTTAATGCGCTGATATAAACCAGAGAGTAAATATGTATTACTCCCTTGCGCAAACATGACTATGTTTGGGGACCAGTTATATCGTTTTATTTGCTTCAGTCCACAAATTTACAATGGACGCACTTAAAGTAAGTACACAAGTTATACGCATAAACGTAGTATTTAATATTGTTACATGTTAGTTGTCAGAAAGTTTGATGTCCCAAAATATTAATCCTAATTACAATCTCTGCACATCAAGTTATACTTAATTATTTTTGAAAATGGCTAATAATTTAATTATCCTGCATATTATACTTACTGTATATACGAGGGTGGGTCAAAAGTAATGCCCCCTATTTTTTTCTCTTTTAATTGCCAAGAAAATTGATTCCAATTTACATAGCCTGAAAACTACAACATTGACGATTAAGTTGCCACTATTCAATATAATTCCGTACTTTTCCACAGTGTTGGTCCACCTTTTAACTATGCCATGTATTCCAGTGTGGTAAAACACACTGTCCTGCTTCCTAAGCCATTGACGCACGCACGTTTTCACAGCCTCCTCATCTTCAAAATGAATCCGACGATGAGCTTCCTTTAGTGGCCCGAACAGATGGAGCTTTGATGGTGCCAGGTCAGGGCTGTGTGGTGGGTCAGGTAAGACTTGCCATCCCAATTTCTCAATTTCTGCAGTGGTGTAACGGCTGGTGTGTCGTCTTGCATTGTCATGCAAAAGAAGAACACCCGCCATAGCTTTTGTTGAGCGAACTCGGCGAAGACGTGCTTTCAGCTTTTTGAGAGTTCTGACGTATTGGACGGAATTTATTGTGCATCCCTGCTCCAAAAAATCAATCATAAGCACACCCTCTGCATCCCAAAACACTGTCGCAATAACTTTCCCTACCGACCGCTGAGTTTTGATTGTTTTTTTTTTTTCTTCGGTGATGTTGTGTGATGCCATTTCATTGACTGCCTCTTTGATTCAGGTTCAAAAAAATGAACACATGTTTCGTCTACAGTAACAATATTTTCCAGAAACTCCTCTCCCTCCAAACTGAAGCGCTGCAATTGTTCGGAGGCTACTGTTTTCCTTGTTTCTTTGTTTGGGGCGGTTAACATTCTTGGTACCCAACGTGAACAAACTTTTGAGTAACCCAGTTGTTGAATAATCGTCATCACACTCCCTTTACTGAGGGAGGTAATGCGACACAATTCACCTGCTATTACTCGGCGATCACCACGAATGATGTCATCGACTCGTTGAATGTTACATGGAGTCACTGCAGTCACCGGCCTGCCGCTTCGCTTTTCATCTGCCAATGGTGTTTGCCCTTCAGCTTCGTTACAGCGACGAACCCATCGTCTAACAGTGCTGACATCCACCGTTGCGTCACCATACACATTTTTTAGCCTTTCGTGCATGCAAATTGGTGTTTCACATTCCGTAGTCAAAAATTCAATTACAAAACGCTGTCTAATACGAATGTCGATGTCAGCCATTTTGCAAGAGGATGCAGTGCTTCCACCTGTTGACTTAGGAAGTTACTACTGCAGGGGATTGGAGAAGAAGGTTTGATGAATTGCGCCGAATTGAAAGTTTTCACATAACTTACTTATTTAAGGAAAAAAACAATAGGAGGTATTACTTTTTGACCCATATACTTTCTTTTTTAATTTTCGCCTATTAAGCCCTATTATTAATATTTTGTTCACTCCAGCGTCTCCGGTTACAACCGTAAAAGATTTTGGTACAGAATCTTTCTGGATAGTTTAGGGTCAAGACATTATCAGGAACAATCTTTTTAGTTCACCTTAGGGAAAGGTACGTTTGGAAGTTACATTTATTACACTGTCGTTTTAAACCGAGAACAGCAAAGATGGTTTGCAGTAAACCCCAGGATTCGGGTATGAAAGCATGTAGTCTATAAAAATCAACCAAGGCTAAACATCGATTGAGCAATCGTGCGTTTGTGAAGTCGATATTCTAAACTGAAAGAAGCAATCACTCACCACTGACACTCATCGCTCCACCACGAACAGCTGCCAAGTTTTTTCATCAGCTACACCGTCATTTAATAATATACTACGCAGTTTAACAAACACACGAGCATAATAATGGAAGTACGAAAAAACAGAAAAGGCTGGATATTATTCCGAAGTTAAAAAATACATTGGGTTATTTTCCGTTGAAGAATATGGTAATAATACTTTCTGCCTCTAATCTCAGGTAGCAATTTAATACGGTTGCATAACAACTGCGTAACTAACACCTTTGTTTGGTAAGCATCTTTTCTTAATACCAAAACACCTGAAGTGTACAAGACAATCCACAAGAACTTCCGAAAATGAAAGGATTTACATATGTTTGTTGAGAAAAGGTGAATCTGTCAGTCTCGCAGTCTCGTTACCCTGGACACGGATAAACAGCCAAATCGGGCCTGGGTCTGCCAACCCGACTGCCGGCCTCAGGTCCACATATGAAAGGCAAAGGTGGCCGATCAACCAACGATATGAGGAGGAGATGTGGTCAGCATCTCGGCACCCCCAGCCCGGGCCCGGGCCTTAAAGTACTTACAGCATAGTAAGTCGCCATCAAGGTAGTTGTCTCATATGTTTATGAGAACTCCTAGTGGTTTACCGGGAGAAACACGAGTCAGATGGAGAATTTAATGTCATATCGGCACGTTGGCCATAGTAGCACAATGGTAGTGCGGCTGGACGGAAACCAGAAGATCCGTGGTTCAAATCCCGGCTATGACATTGAATTTTTCATTCTGGCTCTACCCTTTCATAGTGCGTCCTACACACGGCTAGTGTGAAAGAACAATTAATTTCCAAATATTTATTTGCATACACTTATGTAAAAGCGTATGAACAAAGGCCATATACATTTTTATTCAAAACACAATCCAACCCACAAATATATTCCTAATGCCAAGCACCAGTGGAAAATATTTACTTACCTAACTGTTTCAATTCGCTGCAATTCTAATTGCTGGAGGAAAAGGAAAAGAAAAAAAAAACTTCATGCACTACGGAAGTTGCATGTTGGAATCGTTAATGAATTGGTATTCATATCCCTGCCTTAACATCAAATATCTAACAAACAAATATATAAACAGTTTGATAGATAGAGTCAACATGAAGAATACAATGCCATGGCCGGGATTTGAATCACGGAACTCCTGGTTTCCGTACAATCGCTCTTAACCTTTGAGCTACCATGACCAACGTGCCGTCCTGACATTAAATTCTCCAGTTGACTTGTACATTTCCCCGGTAGACCACTAGGGGCTCTTGCATTCGAGATACGCCGTTTGTGGCGACTTACTATTGTAAGTACTTGAGTCCCAGGCTTCATCATTTAACTCTTATTATTTTAGTTAATTGATGGAAATTAATCATTTCTCCACACTAGCCGTATGTAGGCTAAGATATTTGATGGATACAGTAAACATGAAAAATTCAATGCCATGGCCGGGAGTCAACTGCAGAATTTAATGTCAGGACGGCACGTTGGCCATGGTAGCTCAAAGGTTAAGAGCGACTGGACGGAAACCAGGAGATCCGTGGTTCAAATCCCGGCCATGGCATTGAATTTTTCATGTTGGCTCTATCAATCAAATATCTTAGCATATATACGGCTAGTGTGGAGTAATGATTAATTTCCATCAATTAACTAAAATACAAGCAGTTTTTTTAAGTCAGTGGATTTTCAGTAATATTACGTACTCTAACAAAGTGATATACCATGCGCTTGTTACTTTTTCTCTCTGTTGATAGAGATGCAGTGGTAAGTGTAGAAACGTGTATCTTGTGAAGAAACATCATCAGAAAGACTGAAAAAATATAGTGTCTGAAGAAATAAAGCCGATATGAAGAACGAAAAATTAAAAAAAATCCTGCTGAGAGAAAAGGGTTCAAAATTATAAGAGGAAGCTATACTAATTGAGGTAAAGAATATAATGTACAAACAAATGCAGCGAATCATCCAGAAATGTGTGTAAAGCAAGAAAGAAAACAAAATATTATTATGGTACCAGCAAAAGCATACGCGCAAAAAATGTGTTGCAAAAACATTTTTTAAACGTGTTCACATAAGAGGCTACAACTGATATTCTACCTAGAAGAAGGAGGATTAACCATTGGAAAAAGCTTTAGCGTTGCAATTCTGAAATTTTATAGGAAGTTGTATCACCTCTCCAAGGAGAGACACTATCAAAAGGGTTCGATTTGATGGAGAAGGCAAAGAGACCTGGTGGTCACCTTAAAAGAAGCACATCCATTGATTACACAAAATAATGAAGATATAAATGTTAGTTTTTCTATTTTTACAAAATTAGATATATTTTTTTTGCACAAGAAGCAAGTTGTAATATCAAGTACTTTATGACCAAGTTGAAGAGGAATCCTACGTGCAGTTTAGCTGTGAAAAAATGTGAATTTCTAAGTAAAAGAAACGTTACAAACGGCCAGGCCAATTGACTATGTAAAAATTAATTAAAATTGTGGTACATTCTCTATTTCTTTGTGTACCCTTTTAGTACCTGGTCAAAAAACTGACAAACTTTTAAACTACTTTCATATCAGAAGGCAGGAAGCAAAAAGACGTCTTTAAGCGCGGTAAAATGCTCCATTTTTATTTATGAAGGAGTTTTACGAAATCGATTTCTTGCTTCATATGATATTCAAGTTGGCCAATGGGACAGGCCTTCATCTTGACTGCTGTTACCTAGTATGGACCAAAGGAGTGGAGTGCTTGAGAGGTAAAATTTCGCTCTGGTGTCCTATTACCTTAAAAATGATAAAATACGCTGTTAATATTTGCCTAAGAAGTGTATTTATTTCACTATTGGAGGTTCTGTCTTACGTGTGAGTCACCACAATTGAAATGAGCTGCAGTCCACTTGAAACCGAAGTGTACCCCAAGAAATGTAAATAGTTTTTGGAATATTTGGACAGGAAATTGAGTGGAACTCTGAATGTATTTTACTACAGTAAATATGCTATTAGAAAGCAAATAAAAATGATGCTGCGGAATATTGTGCAGCTGGCACACGAGTCTAAAATGCAAAAATTCATTCGTACTGCGAGTAATAAAAGCAACCATACCTACTGGAGTTCAGCAGCCCTCCAGAATCAAGCTGAAGAAGTGGAAATGCGTCTAACTGATTTGAACATATTCATCTATTTCAGCCAATATTAGGTGAAAATGATGCGTACGTCATCAAGTGCGTATAACTTTTATGAATATAATGCATCAAACTTGTACATTTTCCCAGACTTCCAGCTAGTGTGTAGTTGGTAAGATACCAGCAATATTCAATTATCCAGAAGACGGAGACGTAGATATGCACTCTCAAAAAGTCTGTATCTCACCAACTTGACATGCATTTGGAAGCCCGAGAAAATCAAGTCAATCCACATTGCCAGGAAAACTTCAGCTCACATTTCAACCAATCACATTGCTTCATTAAGTTCTGCTTGTGGGTAAAGAACAACAAAGTTGTATAAGTCTCATAAACAAAGATCATATGCAGTACAAATTTAAAATATGCCATGTGACAGACATATAATCGATTAGCTGTGAAATGTGTTTATCTCGGTTTATTTGTTGACGCTTCAGATTCAGAGAACTGTACTTGTGCTTACAGCACTATTCATTTGTTAGTCGCTATATGAATTTAATGGCATGTAATGAAACTACTGTTTACGTTTACAAAAAAATATTTATCATATCTAGCATCTCTCTCTTTCTCTTTCTCCGTGCCCTGCAGTGTTTGACTTGAATGTGATACGCATAGAAAAATATTCTATGCAACGCTTGTCCTTAGAATGCACTTACCAGAGTAACGTGCAAAATAATGCATAATCTGCTAATTAGAATGGCATACGTGATGTAATTCTTGCTAAGGATTACGTCATTCCCGCCTTTTTGTAAATAAGAGAAGGGTATTATGGAATACCATTTACATTTCCAAAAGTAACTAACCTGTTTTAAATAAAAATCGCCAAATCATCATGAATACATAATATAACTGTGATAAACTGTCACTTATAAAAACGTTGCTATCCATTTTGTTGTTATAAAAGCTTCTTTTTACCTTATCCCTAGTTATACCAGTATCGTGGTGTTAGGGGATTCTTGCTCCTCTATCCCTTAAGGTCGGGCCTGAGAAACCGATAGAGAACCAGGATAGGTGATTAGCCCAATGCCTGGTGTAAAGGTAAAGGAAGTGGATGATATATGAGGACGAGCTGAATGATAGGAAAGATGATGGAGCAACTCGTGAAATGCTGACGGGGGAAACTGGAGGACTCGGAGAAAACCCGTCCCAGCGCCATTTGTCCACCAAAAATCTCACTTTGCGGTCGCTGGGAGCGAACCCGGGCCGCCTTGTTGAGAGCCAAGCGGTCTAACCACTCAGTGGGGCCATTGTTATAAAAGCAATGTTACAAATTGAGGTTAATATGAAATAGTCGGGTACTATGGAATAGGTTGTTTAAAACCTTGAAAAATTAATTCAATTTCATAAATATTGAAGTAGAAGTGTTTTAACATAAAAACATAAACAAATGTTTACCGGCCTAGACCATAGAAACATCTGAAATAACAGAAGAAATAGGTTTTGTTTGCACATCAATTAATTTAATTCTTTTACAATGTAAATTAGGCTTTATTTCTATTTATTTGACAAATAATTGTTATTTAAACCACTAAAATTATACCCAAACCTCATTTTAACTTTATTTCTATTCAGTACATTTTGTACGGTTATATGGAATATTATACTTTTACGTCGGGTATTATGAAATCCCTAGTATCCCATAATAATGTTTTGTCCATAAGTAATGGACAAAACATAGGCAGCTAAAAAGGACTACAATATAACAACTGAAACATCCTCTGGGGTTTCGTTTATTCACAAAAATGTAGCCTAAGTGCGAGTCTGTTATAGGTGGAATTGCTCACTTTCATTACAGAAGCAACTTGGAAAATAAGAAGTACAAGTAATCAGACGGTGGTGTCTCCATTGAGCACAAAAGTTCACGCACACTCGACGGTCCTTTGTGATGATTGGGACCATGCAAGGACACGTCGTAACAGTTTTAGCGTAACACAAATCCTGATTACACTCTAAGGTTGCTCGGATAACAGCCTCTTGTTTTAGACCTCTATGTTTCTGGAGATAAAAATAAGAATTGATTTCAAAAAGCTCCCTTTTATTCCCTGGCCCACAGTCAGCAGAAATGGAATTTTTAAGCTGTCTTCAGCTCAACATGGCCATGCAAAACGTTCATGAAGGGGAGAAAAATGAGAACATTTAGAAATTAGTAGTGTAGGTATATGATTTAAAATATTTTCTAAATTTTTCACTAGCCCATCCTGTATTACATTACAAACCATCCCAGACGTACCAACCCAGAAACGATATTCATAGCTGCATGCAAATTTCAATGATGTTTTAAAAATTTAGCATTTGAAAAAGATATTAGGACGAAGTGATCAATATTTAAAAGAAGAAAGCGAATGGAAGAAAAAGACAACAATTGGATGCTGTGCAGAGCAACTTGATGAGAGATGTTCGCCGGATCTGACGTCATCCTTTGCTTGAAGCAGACAAGAAGGGGCCTTGTCTGGTCATTTTTAAATGTACTTCACGGCATGGGCTAGGATCTTCAATGTCTCTCTCCTTTGCGGTTCGCCTGTAAGATTACCATGGCTGTGGCATTGCACCTTAGGAAGCCAATGGGTGTCCTTAGCATATTATCAAAAAAACAAAGTAATGTGAAACCGCGAAGTCTACAAGCATCTCTATTGGTGTTTGAGGGGGGAAACCTCAAAATAAATCCTGTGTGGATAAAACTGCACTTGGCCAGGAGTTACACAACACTAAGGGTAGCAATATTACAGCTTCGGATTAACTGAACCGGGCTAACAATATTTTATAACCACGGAGAAAATTCAGCTTTGGCATATATCAATAAAACAATAGATTATCATCAGCTTTGGCATATATCAATAAAACAATAGATTATCATCAACTTACACAGTTACGCCAACTGTTCTTCCACCAGTTTTGAGTGCCAAGAGTGCCTAATTTTAATTATAAGCCTTATATCCCATCAAACACATGAGATTAGCCGAACTCAGAGAGAACAATATTAAATCGAAAACATGTCACTTCATTTTCACCATTTGTTTCAATCTGATATGCTATATTTACATGTTATTCTCAGGCACTCTTCCACTAGCTATTCATAAGCAATTCCAATATATGAGAACTGTTCAATAAAGAGTGTTCATAATTTTTTACGGTCATAATTTTTCGCACTAAAATTCAATCTTATTATATTCTGTTAGCTTAATGTGAAACAAACACACCGTAGTAGCTTCATTGTTGGTACTCATGGTTCCCGTCTGTGAGAACCATGCTCAGTATCGCCTACCACTGCAATGGAGGTAACATGCAGTTAAAGTTGATGTTAGAGGAAGATCCGGAGCTTTTATCAAACGTAATCACTGCTGATGAAACTTTGCTACATTATTTTGATCCTGAGAGCAAACAGCAAAGCTCAGTGTGAAAATCTCCTTCATAACCAACCCCCCAAAAAGCAAAAGTGGTTACTTCTGCTGGGAAAGTTATGGTCATCTCATTCTTTGATATTCATGGAATGGTTTATCAGCATGTTGTACCTGCACACACATCAGTAACTGGACAATACTACAGGGATGTCCTGAAAACATTGAAAGTCCATATCAGGCGCAAAAGACCACATTTCCGTGAAGCAGGCTGGATGCTGCACCACAATAGTGCGCGGCTGCATATTGCCAATGTTGTTGCTGAATATCTTGCAAAAATCAACGTGAAGTGCATCCCTCACCCTACCTATAGTCCGGATTTAGCCCCAAGTGACTATTTTCTATTCCTTAACTTGAAGAAACGCCTTCGTGATAGACATTATCCATCATCAGAAGCAGTGGTGAAGGCTGCGGAGGCGATTTTGAAGGATCTCTCAAAAATGGTTCCCAGCATGGCTTTGAACACTGACAGAATAGCTGGGACAAGTGCATCGCATTCAGGGGATACTATTTTGAGAAGGATTATCAAAATTATGAGGATGAGTAGAGGTACGTTGTCAAAAAAATTGTGATCATCATTTATTGAACATCCTCGTATCTACCCAACTCTTAGCCTAATCATGGCTAGTGTGAAAGAACCATTAAATTTCCAACAAATAGCCTAATAGTGGTAACTATGAAGCCTGAGACTTAAGTACTTACAGCATAGCAAGTCGCCACAAAAGGTGCGTGTCTCATTGTATATGAGAATCCCTAGTGGTTTACCAGGAAAATACAAGTCAGTTGGAAAATTTAATGTCATGATGGTATGTTGGCCATGGTAGCTCGATGATTAAGAGCAACCGGACGGAGACTTGGAAATCCGTGGTTCAAATCCCGGCCATGGCATTACATTTTTCAGTTGGCTCTATCTATTCAAATTCCATTTCAGTTGACTCTATCTATTCAAATTCCAATCTCCTTGTTTTTGTTTTTCCATTCCTGTCTGACTTTGTGTGAAAGATGTACACTCCTCATGACTTACAACTGAATTCCTGGGGACCAGAGGAACACTGGATGAAGGAAATGCCGAGTTGGGGAATAAGCCCTATACGTGGTATGAGGCTGAAGAAGTGGATGATATGAAATGTCAAGCTAATGTATGAAAGGAAAAGTAATTATGGAGTAGTTGCTGGAATGAATGGAGAACCTGTAGAAAAGGAAGCGAGACTATAAAAATTACAACATGTAATCCTGTGGGATCGAATTCAAACCGGTTTGGTGAGAGGCAAGCAGTCTTAACTACTCGGCCACGTCGCTGCTCTCTACTAGTCATTAATAGAGCTAAATCTTCATTACAGATTGACACTATGCAAATGTAAAAAATAGAGTAAAATGAAACAAAAATAACAGCTTTTAAGTATTTAGGTTGACGGGAAAGTGGGTGAGTGAGTATGTGGAGTTTAAAGATCCGTCGATAGTTACGTTATTTGGGTCTCTAAGTGATGAAATTCGTTCTCTTTATTGATGACCAGCGCTGTGATCGTCTCTTATCTTGTCGATTAGAAGAGTGAAATATTAGTAAGTTGACATACAGTAAGTTACGAAACACAAAGAGAGCGATTGGAAGCTGCATGTGTCTATATGATATGTTTTCTCGCGCCTGCCGATGTATCACACATTACTGTCCAGAAGACATGATTACATCTGAACAGACTGTACACACACTGATCTCGCCGTGATGTGCGATAAGCTGAGGTAAAGATCTCTGTGTTGTGAATATTTTTCCGATACGCTTTCTCGCTTTGCCAAGTAGTACATGGCCACGAGAGAGAGAGAGAGGGGGGGGGGGCGAGAGAAGGAAATTAAGAAAAGTAAAGAACAGTGGTTTAGTGTATATGTGTGTAGTGTTTAACGCCCGCTTTTACTACATACGGCACCGCAGGCGGTGACACTAATGATACACGAGATGAAGATGGAGCACCGGTGGAATGAGTTGGCGGGGGAAACCGGAGGTCCCGGAGATAACCCGCCCCAGCGCCGTGTTGTCCACCACAAATCTCACTTTGCTGTCACCTGGGATCGAACCTGGGCCACCATGGTGAGAGTCAAGCGGTCTAACCACTGAGCCACGGCGCGGCCCCAACAGTGGTTTAGAACTGAACATTTAAATAACACAGGTTATCTTGCAAATTTGCAGTTCATTTATAATCGAAGATCAAAATTGAACTAAGTTGATGAACCCGCGTGGGTTGTAAAATGCTGATATTAGATCAGATGAACGCCGTTCAGTACTGATCTGAGATCACAAAAACAAATGCGGCAACAGTGCCAAACCTGTTGCAACTTTCGTGTTGTATCGAAAAGATTCGAGAATTATCGGAACTATTCGACTCTGTTTAATTCAACTGCACAGAGTAGCCAATCTAGACATAACAAAAACTAAATATGTCTTTTGCTTTATGGTTATTTGTCCTAGAAATAATGTTATTTTAAATAAACAGTTTAAGAATCTACTTCATATTGAAACAATATTTATCAAAAGTTAATCATTTCGCTTACGTTATCTCCATTATATGCCCAATGTACATATTTTTCATTTTCGTCTGTTTATAATGCTGTAAGATGGAAAATATAAACAAAAAAATGGGAGATAAGTGACGTTTTAAGTTACAAAAACTGGAAGTATATAAAATATGGAAGTTCAAGCAAAAGAGAAGATGTGTTCCGCTAATTTTAAATCACGCATAACCCTTCTTATTTCACGCTTTTCCATAGGCATCCTGATGAACTGAGGTCTTAAAGCTGCCATCTCCCTTGTAACTTTGTGTATTGTTCTACACGCAGTCCCTTTATTTATATTAAATATATCCCTAATCACCATTTGGAAGCTTTTAGTTGCATAGAACCGTAATGTGAGCAGGATCATAAATATTGGATTGAGTGCATAATTCCTCAGGGTTTGTGTTCTTAACTGTGCATGTAGCCTATGCTTTAGTTCAACTACATGCTTTGATAGTCGAAATCTCATTTTGAATTTTCTGTCATTTAGTTCTGAGATGGGATTTCCTCTATGTTGGAAAACACGAGGAGACCTTTCAAATTGAAAATTATAATCTTCAGAGATGTCAGAGTAATCTGAATTCTGAAAATAATAAAAACGTATAGGTTATGAACACAAACAATGTATCTTTAAGGGTATGTATGACTGAAATTTCATGAAAATCGTGAAAATAACGACTTTATTTTTATTTTAATTCTATAAAATAATTTGGACATTCCCGAATGTGAAAAATGCACAATTTGCCTCCGGACGCCATTTTAAATGCTTATTTAAATGTCGGTGGCCTTTAAACTCTGTCAGAGTCAGGCCCTCTTTTGCCTACATCCACATTCTTTGTCTGCTTTCCGTTCTTAAATTTTCAATTCAAGAAAAGAAAAATAAGGCTTTCAGACAAAATAGTTGCTAAAATGTTGGCAATATATCAGAGGCTGGCTTCTACAACATTACTAGAGAGGTGCAAAACAGGAAAAACACAGAATGCCAATGAATCTTTGCATCATGTCATATGGAATAAGTGCCCAAAGGAAGTTTTCATATCAAAACAAAAATTGGATCTTGCTGTTATTAAAAGCATCAGTGAGTTTAACATGGGTAGTCTTAAGTCATTGGAGCTGCAGCAAAATATCAGAGGTGAAAGTGTAGTAGACTCAGCAATGAAAACTTCAGTGCAGCGAGATCAGACTCGTATCCTGCAAAGCAAGAAGCGAAGTTGTGCAGAAGAAAAGCAACATCTACAGAAGAAAAAGGTGGAAAAAGCAGCAACAGAGGAGAGGAAAAAGAAATCTGAGAGTCCAACCTATCAGCCTGGTGGAATTTAATGTGAGTTATGCAATCAAATCTTTAATTGCTGTTTTCTCAATGTTCATATTTTCAGCATTTTTCTTCCTGTAAAATGCTCCTTGCGATGCAGTTTTTGTACTACATTCATGAAATTTCCTACACAGGTTCAGAATATCATGAGGAATGGAAATTGCCCTAGGTTTTATTGTGAAATGTATATAAGCATATATTTTTAATTTTCAAACACAAAACTTACAGTTTTTTAGACAAAAAAGAATATTTGTAAATTAAAAAATTTTTGTGACCTAAACTAAAGGAGACACAGAAAAACCCAGAGCAATTTAAAAAATTATGTGTATTATGAACATAGGGTTAAAATATTAGACCAAAATTCAAAATATTTTGTCGCAAGGGTCTTTTTTAGTGACGTAACAAAAAACATACAAAATTTATCATAATTTCTAAACTGCTGGAGAAAAATGGTTTAAATTTAGTTTGTAACATGTTTACAATATACTACACCTATGGTGTAAATTTGAGAAAGCTAGCATTATTATTTCAGAATTTGAAAATTTCAGTCATACATACCCTTAACATACATTTGTGAAATAAAGAGGCTAATTATTTACACAAGTAACCACAAAAATGCTTTATTTACTAATTATTTAAAGCTGCACTACTTATTTCTTCTCAGAAACTATTGTGTAAATTCTGCAGTTCTGCTGATCTAAGTTCAATCAAGTTAACTGGAGAAAATCCACCAGTTAGATTTGATCTTAGATCAAGAGGCAATGAACTTAGATTATCTTTTATGCAACCGGGCCTAAGTAGATTTAAATTCTGTTTCTTTTTCCAGTTATACTCCACATATATATGCAGTCGACATAACGTCTGCCTGTGGACCATATTGCCTATTGGCAATAGTGTTATCTCGTGTATACTGGTTTTTCTTTCGTTTATGTTCATTAAAATAAACAAGTTAGCAATCCGAGACTGGAGAAGATAGAGATATACTCATTCCCCAGCCGGGGAGTTTGAGGTGGAATACAATACTTCCATTGATCACTATGGGTAGATAAACAGTTGAGAAATTTAAGATTGGTGGTTAGCCCATTTTTGCGAACACATTCGCTAACTACCGAGTTGATCGTGACCATTAAAGACAACGACTGTGGCAAATACTCATTTGCATACAATATGCTCAAAAACCATTACTAGAGCCTATCCCATCATCAAGGAGTTCTTTTTTTTTTCTGTTGGCAGATAAACCTGAAATGTAACTGGCAGAGTCCAACTTTCTTGTGTAGGGGTAGCACATTTGGATTTCATTCAAGAGGTCCCGAGTTCGAATCAGGGTTAGGATGAATTACCCAGGATTTTTCCTTATCTGAGAAGACGAGTTCTATTGACATCGCGCTTATTTGATTTCGTCAGCCGATATGACATAATAGGACAAGAACTATTTTGGCCTTATATTTAAATCAATTTCAAAAAAAAAAAAAAAAAAAAAAAAAAAAACGTGTTCCGATTAAGTAATAATAGTGCATTATACGAAAGATAACATCCGAAAAGAATAATATTTGAAAATAAATCTCGAAACCGCATGGAAAGGGTATGGAGTATGAACCAAGCAATTTGGATACAATAATTCAACATTCCTTACTGATCGATAGAGTCAACATGAAAATTCAATGCCATGGCCGGGATTTGAACCACCGATCTCCTGGTTTCCGCCCAGTCGCTCTTAACCTTTGAGCTACCATGGCCAACGTGCCGTCCTGACATTAAATTCTCCAGTTGACTCGTATATTTCCCCGGTAGACCACTAGGGGCTCTCGCATCCGAGATACACCATTTGTAGCGACTTACTATTGTAAGTACTTAAGTCCCAGGCTTCATCATTTAACTCTTATTATTTTAGTTAATTGATGGAAATTAATCATTTCTCCACACTAGCCGTTTATAGGCTAAGATATTTTATGGATAGAGTCAACATGAAAATTCAATGCCATGGCCATCAAATATCTTAGCCTATATACAGCTAGTGTGGAGAAATGACTAATTTCCATCAATTAACTAAAATTCCTTACTGATCTTTAAGAGTTTTTATAGCATTGTTATTGAAGTACATTATGTAGTAACTATTAGGATCTTTTCTGTCATTCCTTATCTAGTGCATCTGTACATTTAGTTTTTTTCCCTCACTTTCTCACAGCTTTCCACTCCATCTAATATTTTTTGTCCTTCCTTTCACATTTCTTTCATTTGATTCACGCACCTCTCCCATTAGAAACCCTGCATCATTTGTTTTTATTAGATGGCTGTACCGTCATGTAATAGACTATTATGTCTTTTTTCCTTAAGTTATTTATTTTTTTCTCTCCCTGCTCATCTCAAAATGCCTTTCCAGTAGCTCATACATTTTCTTCTTGTACTGTATCATCCACGCCACTCAAAACTTTCTACTAGTGTTTGTGGACTATTTGTATGACAGAATATTCAAATACTGGTCTGCACTAATGAGCTTAACATCCCAATATCTTGGTCTGCTTGACAATTCCGCTTATTTATTTTAATACATTATTGCGCAGTAAATCTCAGGCAAAATATTAACATTTAAACTCAATTTTATCCATTGTGCTCCGTCCTATTGTTATGTTATTAAAAGTATTCCTAATTTACATTTTCATTACTTCATGAATTTATAATCGTATCTTCATTTTTAACCAAATGGCCATCAGCAAAATATTATATACGATATTATATTATATAGATTCAGTAATTCTAATTGGGTCTCTTTAAGTTTAGTCTATGTTTCTAGGATAACAGAGTGATAAGTGCCCGCCTCGGTAGCGTAGGTCGTAGAGTGTCTGCCTCACGTTCAAGAAGTACCGAGTTCGAATCTCGGTCAGGGTGAGTTGCCTGGATGAGGTTTTTCCGGGTTTTCCTTTATCCTGAAAGACGAATGTCGAGTAACTCTAAGCTTTATAGACCCTGGGCTCATTTGAGCATCATTTCACCCATTCCAGTCATCGTCCGATATGACAACGTTGGAGAACCTATTTTTTTAAGAGTGATATTTGAAGCAGACCTCTTATTAAGTTTGAAATAGTTATTCAATTTTCACTTCATATGTGTTGTATTGATTTGTTAAATTACACACATGGCGAAATTTGCTTATCCCTTCAATTTTCAATATGTTTCACAACTGTTTCAGAATCCATTTTAAAATCAAAATATACTGTTTTTATTTTTATTTATTTATTTATTTATTTATTTATTTTGTAATTTACATCCTCCAACATCTTTAGTTTTATTTATTTATTTATTTATTTATTTATTTATTTATTTATTTATTTATTTATTTATTTTGTAATTTACGTCCTCCAACGTTAAGTCATATCGGACGATGAATGGAATGAGTAAAATGATGCTCAAATAAGCCCAGGGTTCATGGAGCTTAGAGTTATCTGACATTCGTCTTTCAGGATAAGGGAAAACCTCGGGAAAAAAACTTATCCAGGTAACTCACCCTGACCAAGATACGAACTCGGGACCTCTTGAACGTGAGGCAGAAATGCTACCACCTACGCTACCGAGGCGGGCAGTATTCTGTTTTTACTTGATATACAAGGGGCGTCCAGAAAGTAGGTTCTGTTTCAATTTATCTCCGCTGCAGCGCTGCGATCGCAGTTCCGCACATGTGAGGTAGACGCTCTGTATCAAGGAGAAGAAACGTGCGCCATTGTGAGATCGCTGTCAGCCACGTAGGCTTTGTTGTGCTTGTTTACAATGTCGGTGTTGACTGAAAATCCCGCCGCTTGTGAAATCAGATCTGTGATTCGTTTTCTGAATGCTAGGAAGGTGAAACCAATTGAAATTTATCGGCTGCCAAAAGGTGTTGTGTTTCTTCACGACAACGCACGCCCCCACACTGCAAATGCGACGAAAAGCATCCTACAGGGATTTGGCTGGGACGTGTTTGACCAACCCCCGTACAGCCCTGACCTCGTTGCTAGCGACTTTCATCTGTTTTTGCATCTCAAATCTTTTCTTGGCGCTCAACACTTCCACAATGACGAAGAGCTGAAAGAAAATGTTTCCAACTGGTTGAAGACACAGGCGGCAAACTTCTATGAAGAAGGTATTCAAAAACTTGTGCCTCGCTATGACAAATGCCTGCAAAATTTCGGCAGTTATGTGGTAAAGTAGTTTAGGAGTTGTAGAATTTTGTGCAATAAATATTTTTTTTGCATCTGTACACAATTTAACTTATGGCCAAACAGAACTTACTTTCTGGACGTGCCTCATATCTATTACTATGCCTGCATGTTGCCACCACTTATACTTTTATTCAGAATATGTAACTAGAAAAAGGTCTTCAGTTAACTTGAAGAATATGAAGCCCCAAGGATTAAATAGTATGCACGTAGACCTACATCATAGAGTAAGACTACCAACTTTGGTGCCCTATTCTTACACACAAAGGGAAGATAGTTGTGAAGAAAATATCGACTAGAATTTAAAGATACTGGTAAGTAAAATATTTAACAATTTTTACAATAAAGGTTGTACATGACACATGATAATTCAGTATATCATTTCCACTGTAACTGTATAGATCGAGAAACAACATTAAGGAATAGTACAAGAGAAAACAAAACACGTTAATACTCATTCATTTTCTGTAAATACTAAAATCCTATGGTAAAGCCATGCACTAAATACTCTTTCTTTAGAAGTAGAGGTAGACACAAATGGAATTTTAATCAGAGCGTATATTCAGGCTATTGTGACACTCATGTATGAAGGGCGGAAAGGAGGGAGGGAGCAGATGGGAGGACTCAGCGGGTGTGCCGGATACCAGAGCAAGGAGCGCGAGCCAATGAGGTAAAGTCTGTTTAGTAAACTCGTGTGCACGTCAGCCGCTGCCTTTGGCGAACCCTTATAATCGTTTTACAACCCCGGCCCTCCTTCTCCCAGACCGTTCTGCAAGGTTGTCACCTTTCTCGATACGTCATGGGTATCGTACGAGGTTTCGTCTAAATAAATTATCTTATGTCCATTACTGCAAAAGTACCTTAGTTTTGACATATATCGCCAAGCTACAATTCTACTGGATTCCATAATAACCCTTATCTTATTCAAAGTGCGGTATTTGAAACCCAGCTCCTTTAGGACTCCGCGCAAAATGTAGTGCCCATAAAGAAAATCACAAATTTCTTGCAAATGTGCAACCAATTCGTCTAACGTGGGCGCTCTCCCTTTTGCATAGAATCTATAATTTTCTCGACGAATTAAATCGCATGTGAAATTATCTACTTTAGAGAAACGTTTCCTTTTCTTTTCACACTTGATTGGTATGTTTCGTATTCCTTTCGTCACAATATTTCTTACTGTATTTCTGTGAATACCCAGAATTTATCATCAAGTTCATTGCACGACCCCTTACCAAGATTATTTTTCAGCAAATATTTATGTGTGTTCTAAACAAGCGCTTGAATTTGCTTAGAAAGAGAGTTCCCGTTATAACTTGGTTTTTTGAGGCTTTTCCAGTAATATAACTCGGCCCAGTTATTCACACTATTGTCATCACTTTGATTATTTTCACTTGACTGAAAGTTATCTACTACTTCATTTACATTTACCACTGCATTTCCCTCCCACGGTCTCCACACTGTGACACACAACGAATTTCTGCGCGTAATGAAACAGATCAACTGGAAGTTGGAACTTTGGCAACTCAGACTCCACGTGGAGTAGATATGCGACTGTCACTTCGAGAAAATCAGGGTTGCCATTGGTTCTCAACGACAGTGTTCCATTTCTGAAGTGTGGAGATAGATTTATGACGGACATTAGTGGGCGGGAGGGTCAGGTTCCTTTGAGTCCGAAGTGCACACCCGTTGACTAAACAGACTTTATCTCTAACGTGTGCCGGAGATTAATTGCAGTGCCAGGACCTCCAATTCCACCACGTAACAGCGCCACACACGCAAATTCTTTTCTTGTCCACTTCATCAATGTGCTTTTATAAATAATTGCAGAATTTGCGAGCAGTGAGCGTTTAAAACTTCTTGAAACTTCATTGGCATAGCACCAAAGTATTAATGGTGCAATCTGCCACAATAACTGTGTGAGGTACTAACTGGCTGTATTACACATCATCTGTAAGCCTTTGGCAGCAGCAGAAGTCCAGAAGAGAAAGCCCTGAATTCTTGCCCGCCTGTTTTAGGCATGTCACTCCAGGACTAATCTATAGAATAGTAATGTTGCATTACAGCTTCTTCGTTAGTTAACTTCTCTGAGTGGCTACCGTCATAAATGTCATTGCATTCCTCATTGGGAAATATTGCATTCTTGTTGTACATGACTTGCATTAGAAGCATTTGTATCTGCTTCCTAATACCAAGGCAAGAGGAGTTACTCCAGCAGTTGTCTCGGTTAGTATTTATAATAAGGGAGGTAGAATCACAAAAGAGGTTGAATCAGACTGAAAAATCCGGGATTTGAACCACAGATTTTCGATTTACCCTATCCCCGCTCTAACCAACTAAACAACCGTGGTAAATTTCCGGCATGACACTTGGTTCATATTTCTTCCCGTATCAAAAGAGAAAAATATGAATGATTGAGACAATTTGGGTTATGTGTTATAACGTCATGATACAGTGATGCCTCAGAAAAAGTAGTGCTATTGTAAACTGAAGATCCCTGGTTCAAATCCCGGCTATGGCATTGGATTTTTCAGTCTGATTCTGCCTTTCCAAGAGGTAAGGTGGTCCGAAATCAATGGACATATGTTTAATTGCTGTCACTTCAACTTGAATTAATAATTTAAAAGGTTACTGTTGTTTAAGATGAATTCCACAACCTGAATGTTACAAAATATATGTCTACCTCTTCTTCAGCTTCCCTAATTGTACCACTATCGTGATGTTAAGGGATTATTCTTCCTCTATTCCAAATTTCTTTAGGAGTTGCGTTGACGAACAGAAACTCTGGACCAGATAAAGAACCTAGGATGGGTGATCAGCCAAATGCCTAGTATCGTACCTCCCAGGGGCCTACTTCGGTAGGTACGGGTTTGGCGCGCCCGGGGTCCCGAGCCAACAGTCTCCCTCGTGTGGGCTCCTCTTCGTGGTTAAGGGAGACGGTCAACAGGCCCACCCACGTGTAGGCCGTGCGTGGAGACCCGTTTTGGTGGAAAGGTGAAAAAAAGGTGTATTTTTAATAGGTTTTGTTATACTTGTATAGTTTTTATAAAGTTTTATATCTGGCTTTTGCCATGACTAGTTTTTTAAAGGGCGCTGATGATCGCCGTAGTTGAGCGCCCTTATATATATCATCAACATCCTAGTATCGTATGACCAGATGAAAAAATAGATAACAGAATGAGGGCGAAATAAATGAAAGAAAAGATGGTAATGGAGCAATAGTGAAATGTTGGTGGAGGAAACCGGAAAACATGCCCCTGTGCCATATTGTGCACCACAAATCTCGCATGCAAATCCCTGGGACCGAACCCGGGCCACCTTGGTGAGAGTCAAGCGGTCTAACTACTCATCCACGGTGCGGCCAACAAACAGAAGCAATTCCTTAAAATTAAACTTAGCGAATTAAAGTAACGTCGTAACCATATAGTAAAGAAAAAATAGGAATAGGCATCCATAGTTATTAATTATGGAACTTGTCATCTATTATGTTAACAGATACTGCTAATTTATCCTTTGTTTTGGCGTTATAGACGATGCTTATGGCAAGGAAGGAGATTCGAACTGTATTTTTAAGACAATTACTTTAGGAAATAAATTACAGCCAGGTATCATTTGGCTAAAGTCAGAGAACATCTCCGACCTATTACATTTTCCTGGGGATGAAGCATTGAAGGCCAACACAAATCTCGCGCCTAATCTTATTAATGACAGAAAAGTTTTCAATTTCATACCATCGACTTTTAGAAACACGTGGCGGTTATTTCATGTTTCTAAATTTTCAAGAATGTAGTTTCAATTGTTATGAAAAGAGTAATTTGTACGAAAATGAAAGCGCAAAATTAGGTTGGTCATGAACTGAGGCAATGTGAGTTAAATATTATATAATAATGTCGTTACTGGTAATTGCAAGAATGTGATTTCGTAATGTGGTGACTTGGACCAGTAAAAGATAAGTAATTTGGTTGTTATAGTAACGTAGATGGAACAGAGCTCAATATTATCTGAGCTTAGCGTTCTTCTGCAAGCGACTTACATATAAGTAAAACGTGTAGTTGTGTCGCTCCGTGAAAGTGCAGAAACTGTTTTGTGTGAATGCATTTCTGTTGCACTAATAAGGTGTGCAAAAGAGAGAAGCAGTTCATCGATGCAACAACTATTATTTGTTAAAAAGACAGCATTTACATCGTTTAAAAATTGTAAAAGAATTTAAACTTGTTTCGCTGGAATAAAACTCACAATATTTAAAAGAGAATAATTGTTGTTCATTCTTCAACAATATCAGCTTCCTAAGCTCCGCAAACATGCCTATTGTGTGTTTCAAATGGGAAGGTGTTTGTCCTTGAGCGTTGCTAGGTGAGCAAACAATGGGAGTCCTGCGGTGTTGTCGTATTGCATTCCCGCTAAGTGGTGTGTGAGGAGCGCCAAACTAATCAATCTGTATGAAATACTATTCACTCTAAGACAAAAATTCAGATTTTGTCAAAACTGATCCATGTGGAATGTATCTAACATAACCATGAAACCCCCATAATTTTAGCTCAAATAGTTTTCATAATACAAATAAATAAATTAGATACCATTATATTATAACAATGCATTGCGACTTAAGCACTAAAATGAATATCATTATAGGTTGGCATGTATGCGTGAACCTTGCTTAGTCTGGCAGAACTTCTCTGGTCACATTACACCTTTGTTTATGAATGTTTCTGCCTTTGTTAAAACGAATTAACATTATTGATTCTCTCCTCCTCTTAACTCAATCACACGCTTTTCTTCCACTCGTTACATAATCTCGCCCACTTCGCCATCACTTTCAACCATTTATGATTATTTCATTTTAGAGATTTTCAAATAAAATTCTAATACTGTTTGGGGTTTCAAACTAAACAACTGCTTCAATGCTTAGAGAAACTTACTATATATAAAATGAAGATCTCTTTAAAATACATTATTTATATCTTAAAATTCATTACCTCGTAAGCCACTTCCAACATATTCTTTTTCATTGCTTTCACTTTTCAATATGTTTGCCATTTTTTAAACTCTGGCAAAAAATTTATGAAAGAGTGTGGAATTTACATGAAATAGCAGCCTACTTTTAAATACGAGGTCTGTTCAATAAAGAATGATCATAATTTTTTTACGGTCATAATTTTTCGCACTAAAATTCTATTTTATTATATTCCTTTAGCTTAATGTGAAACAAACACGCCGCAGTAGTTTCATTGTTGGTACTCCGGGTTCCCGCCTGTGAGAACCAGGCAAGTTAAGGCATGTTCAGTATCGCCTACCGCTGCAATGGAGGTAACATGCAGCTAAAGTTGATGTTAGAGGAAGATCCGGAGTTTCTTTCAAACGTAATCACTGCTGATGAGACTTGGCTGCATCATTTTGATCCTGAGAGCAAACAGCAAAGCTCAGTGTGGAAATCTCCTTCATCACCAACCCCCCAAAAAGCAAAAGTGGTTGCTTCTGCTGCGAAAGTTATGGTGATCTCATTCTTTGATATTCATGGAATGATTAATCGACATGTTGTACCTGCACACACATCAGTAACTGGACAACACTACAGGGATGTACTGAAAACATTGCAAGTTCATATCAGGGGCAAAAGACCACATTTCCGTGAAGCAGGCTGGATGCTGCACCACGATAATGCGCGGCCGCATATTGCCAATGTTGTTGCTGAATATCTTGCAAAAATCAACGTGAAGTGCATCCCTCACCCTCCCTATAGTCCGGATTTAACCCCATGTTACTTTTTTCTGTTCCCTAACTTGAAACGCCTTCGTGGGAGGCATTATCCATCATCAGAAGCAGTGGTGAAGGCTGCGGAGGCGATTTTTAAGGATATCTCAAAGAATTGTTTCCAGCATGTCTTTGAAGACTGGCAGAAAGGCTGGGAGAAGTGCATCGCATTCAGGGGAGACTACTTCGTGAAGGGCATCAGAATTATTAGGATGAGTAAATGTACGTTGTCAAAAAAAAAAAAAAAAAAAAAAAAAAAAAAAAAAAAATTGATCATTCTTTACTGAACAGCCCTCGTATTTGATTATTGTTAATTTTCTCTACTCTCCTTCTACCTAAACATGTATAACGAAATTATTCTCAAAGTTGATCTCGATTAACTATAGAAAGAGAAATTTGAAAGCAGCATATACATTTTTTTAAATTTGTTTCCGAAGAACGTACGAATCAGTTAAATTAGATTCCCTTCGCTGATGTTCTGGGTGTTATGAGCACATTTATAAGAATCTAGGAAAACAGTGGAGGCTTAAAGAGACTGCTGCTATAAAACTGAAAACAATGACGTAAACACATCTTTATTGTGAAGCAAAAAGTATAGGGAAGCAAATGTTGGAGTACGACATGCCTTTGAAGCACTTCTTTGTGCCTGGAACTAGAGATATTCATAGAACTATTGCCTTGGTTATGTGCAGAGAGCAAGAAGGCGGCAGTTAAGTTTAGTGTCAGTCCAGACGTTCTTTATTCTTCCATGCTAACACATGTTTACGTCTGAGTCGTTCTGACTTTTAGCGACTCCTGGTGCAACAAACTCTACGACTAGTAGACAGAATTAACAAAGAAAACTTTTATATTTCGACAAGATAGCATATACCTAATGATTCTGCCTCTAAATAGGCACTCTACTTGAAAGTACAAGGCATTAACCTACAATCAAGTACAGCATAATTAAAGCTCGGCATTTGCTTATTTCATTCTTTGTTTACATTTGGAGGCTTTGTATATGAATATAAATGTGGTTTTTAGTTAATTGATGGAAATTAATCATTTCTTCACACTAGCCATATATAGGCTAAGGTTTTTGATAGATACAGTCAACATGAAAAATTCAATGTCATGGCCGGGATTTGAACCACGGATCTCCTGCTTTCCGTCCAGTCGCTCTAACCCATTGAGCTACCATGACCAACGTGCCATCCTGATATTAAATTCCCCAGTTGACTCGTATATTTCCCCGGGGAAATAGATAACAGACGGATAGTGTTTCACGGTAATAAAGAGCTTGAATAAGCAGTTAAAGATAGCGCGTGATAAAGGTCTGCCGAAACAAACAAACAAACAAACTGAGATGAATGGAAATTTCTAGTGACATCTTGATTGATAGAGATTTTTCGGTTTCTTTATTGTTCCGGAAATATCTAGAATTTATCAATGAGGTATTTAAGAAGGCGACGACTCGCCAAGTGTGAGTCGCGAGAGTCGTAAGCAGTAAACAGCTGTAGAGTGTTGTAACGAGAGCTGATGTAATCAGAACGCTGTGTGCTACTGTCATAGACCTTGATAGATTGTGTGGTGTATGTTACGTAATGTTGTTACGTGAGAATTGAACAGTGTATGTCTACGGAAATAAAGAACATTTGGAGTATCTGCAACTCGGACTTTTAATTCACAATATGTTACACTCATCAGTTGAAAGGTCTCATAAATTCAGAGAAAAACTGGAACAGTCCCCAAGCGCTTCTAATAATTTTGGAAAAGGGGCGTAACAGAAATAAAGTTGGGTAGAGAAAGAACTAAAGCAGTCTTGTAGACCGATAAGAAGAAACTTAAAGCCAAAACGTTTGTGAGATTCAGAGAGGCTGAGACGCCATCCGGAGAAGCTAAAAATGTCTTCTGTAGCTGCAACTTCATCTTCTTTGTCTCCTATGAGCAGATCATATTCCTCAAATAGATCTCTAGGAAAAACACAAGCAAGAAAAAACCCTTGCCTTGCAATTCAGGATAAAGGAAGACAATAATAACAATGGTATTTTTGTCGATAAGATGCCAGAATCTTGATCAGCGTCACAAACGTACAAGAGAACAACAACACATGTTTCATTTTGATGATAAAATCTGATAAGTAATTCATCACTAAATATACCGGTATAAAGTGAAAAAAAAAAAATTTCTCTTTATATTCAACATTTATGTACTAAAAATCATTTATGCTGAAGGGAGTGATACATATCCAGAAAATGTGTAGTTAATAATTCCATATGTAAGTCTAGAAGTTCTGAATGTATGTCCAGTGCATTAAAAAAAATCGGTCAACAATGCGAGGAAATAATAGGCAATGAACTGAAATGGAACCAGCGTAAATCCCCAAGCACTTGAGAAATCGGCACAAAAGCAACTTGCAATATTATTTAAGCTTCATTCTTGGCTGAAGAATAGCAATCAAAGTTCTAAAAGAATGTTAAAGTTAATTTTGATCATGTTGTTTTGCCGTCTAACATATATTTTGCAGAAAATTACAACTTTGTGTCTCACGTTGAAATTCAAAGTGCTTCATGATAGTGTACAACTATTTTTGTAGTTGTTGCTTGAGTGAAGCTTGGATCATTACTCAGTTGCATTACCATCAGTGATGACGTAACTCACAAGAAGCATTCAAGCTACCTTTTTAGAAAATATAGAAAAAAGTGCTAAGATCCTTATGGTTGTTCAGCGGAATTAGAAAATTGCTACGCTCTTCTTATCTTAACTTGAAGTAGATTTTAGTATTACTAATGACTGGAGCTGCTCATCCACTTCACATTACAAAGGTGCGTTGTTGGTGTTAGAACCTTAAATTACAATGTACTCTAAGGTGTTATTAACACACCTTACGATTTCTACAAATGTGTTAAAGAGCGAATAGAAGAGATTAAACATCCTTTACTTTCCAACTCAATATGTGAAATTTAACTGTTCCAATATTACATACTCTTTGGGAATGGGTACGGCTCATTTCAGGACTGAGCAAGCTTCACTTCATTGCACCAGCCAAAGATGGGGTCTGAGGCGTTCCGGCCCGTAGCGAACCACGTCGAGCTCTCCCTTGTGCTCAACGCCTCACAATTAAGGATTGGTGGCGTGAGGAGGTTAAGGAAAGGGAGATTGTAATCGGTTCGACATGACTTGTAGCTCCCGCATGATAACTCTCATCTGTACTTCAGGAGTGGGTGCGTCCTGTCTGGTTGTGGGTTGAATGATGACAACTCGGATCTGGTAGACAGAAGTTTATTGTTATCCTTAGGCTCCTACGCTCGCCACCGTAAAGTCGTCGTCGGTGTGGTTGCTGTGTTTAGCGTCACTGTCAATATTGTGATGGGAAGCACGGAGGTAGTAGCACTGCGTAGTCGAACTGGATATATTTATCATCTTCCCTATATATTACTCTTTGTGCTAACTCTCACTGGAGAGATTGTTAGATATTGCACTTTGTCTCTGTGCATGGCGCGGAAGTATACTTCTTAGGCGGCGCCGAATACGCGTCCGTCTCACGTAGAACTCAGGACCAAAGTGTTCTTACTAGCAGAACCTACTTTCCGCCATCACTTTGAATTAACCCCACTCTAGGTATTTCTCGGAGTTTGCAAAATCACATGAACAAATATCAATTATCTATTGGCTGGTAACTATCCCCACTTGAGATCAGTGTTCAGAACATCCAGTTTCGGATCTAACATCAGAGACGCTTACTCTAACGGTCCGCATGCAAAAATTTATGCGAAAGCATGCGTTCTGCGCGTCGGTCAAAATCTTATAGCCTGTTGTCAGAAGCACTCATGGGATTTTAACAATGGGTTGGTTTCCACCTGAGAGACACTAAATTTGTCTTGAGGGCAAAACTGAAAATAGAGTAAAGTTGTTTGTTTACAGGGATTGCAAAGGGAGTTTACTGACCTTCGCAGAGTGGCCTTGTCACCGGAGTATATGCTAGCATTATGGTATATGTCTATTCTGGTATACGTCATTTATTTATATTTATTCTTTGTTTGTGTTAGTGACTTTCTAGTATCAGGTTATATGTCGTCTCAGTGTTCCTAGGTGACAGGGGCTGCGTCAGGTCATAACGGTTTCTACGATCTTTGACCAAGAAAATTCATAGGTGTTATCATTATGAACCAACATACCATTAGGGACTTTTCAAATGTAGTTGGGAGGCACTATTGTAGCATTTCAATGCTTGTAAATATTGTAGAGATCACTTAATAATCATGCAAACAATTTTCATGACTTATCCAGAAAAATTAAAAATGTTTGAGTAATCTTACTTTACCTAACATCCAAGAAGACCATCTTCATCTGAAAACAGCAAGAAAAGAAGTGTGGGAGGGGTAACATCATTCCTGTTGCGCCCTACCTCAGAAAAGGAAAGGAATCATCTTGTTTAAAGGATATACTATGGTAATAAATGGGCAGGTCAACCTAATGAACTCAGCAACAATGACTCGAAGACCGCAATAAAAATGTATGCGTACACTACCTGGCAGGACCCGAGACGGAAAGACCTCTGTCGGCGTCGCCCCACAGAGATGGAAATCTTTGGACACGTTTTGGGCAACTGCTCGTTCAGTGAGACTTTAAGGACTACCCGTCACCATAAAATTAGGTCCCTGATTGCCGAAGCACTGAGAAAACATCATCATACAATTTAGAAAGAAGTTCACCGGCTAGCGAGCAATACATTGTATCCGTCGCGATGAATCTTGTCGCAGAATACATTATACACTCACCATTCCACGAGGTTCTCTCCCAGTTTCATTATCGATCCAACAATAAGAACAGACACAGGAATAACGACGAGCATAAGTTAATGAAGAAATACTGAGCCTGCAGTTCCATATTATTAGGAATTGAAATACACCTTAAGTTCATTAAGTGATTGGATTCATGGTCAAAGCTACAAGCAATGATACCTCGCCATCTGGTGAGCTTCATATTTATGCAATTCGGTATTCATTTAGGTACTACACTGAATAGTGGATGCTGTTGTCAAATGATCTCTTTTATACTAAGAATTCATTATTATAACTGTCTATTTCTTCCTCTATGTATGTTTCCTTTAGGGTAAATTTACTTAATTTGTTTCAAAATTATTTTTATTTCATGTAGCTTCATTTGAGAGTATATTTAAATACTTGTTCAATGTACAGGTTTACTACAAATGATTCATTCGTTTTCAATCAGCTCTATTTTCCAAAGTATTGAACTTAAAACAATGGTTTATACATCAAAATAAACAAAAGCTCGCCAAGTTTACCCCCACAATCTACAAATGCTGTATATATGCCCCTTGGGTAACACGACATACGTCCAGTTCGTTCCAAATATTTTGGAGCATCATCTCTTCAATGGCCATTACTGCTATGGTGATGCAATAGTTGGTGATGCAGTGGTTCCTTCAATTTTACCAGTGTTCTTGGTTGTGAAGTACGTAGATGCGGCCCTTAAGTTACCTCCAGAGGTAGAAGTCACACGATGATAGGTCAGGTGACCACGGGGGCCAAGCAAACAGAGCCTGATCATCTACACCAATATGCCCAATCCAAAGACGCGGAAGTTCATCGTTTAGATACTTGCGAACATCAGGCTTCCAATGAGGAGGCCTTTGTGTTCCTGTATACAACATTGTCAGAATCATTATTCAGTTGTGGAAACAAACACAAGTGCAACATATCCAGATAAGATGTACTCGTAGCAGCTATTCCACAAAAAGAAAATGGTCCATCAACTTCCTTTCCATGTGTCATGCTGTCATCTAGCCTAACTACACAAACTTGGTGAGTTTCCGGTTATTTTGATGTTCAAACCATCTCTGTAAGTATAATACTTTGGAAAATACCGTAGTTTGAAGACCAATGAATCATTTGTAGTAACTCTCTACTTTGTCAATAGTGGCAACCACTGAAATGTGGCAGCTAAAAGATAAATAGTTTTCAATTATCTTAGTGGAGGAAACGCTGTGCTTTCAACTACGACAGTGACTTGAAAATGTAAATAATTCAAATTGATGAGGAAAACCAACAAATTTTACTGAAGTAAAATGGTACGTGCAACCCATAAAAAAATTCTGAATTTGGCGAAAGAGGAAGATGATGATCATGATGATGATGCTAATAATAATATATAATTATATTATTATTTATTTATTTATTTATTTAAGAATTTAAATGTCACATAGTATCACTGAAGCAGTTTCCTTAAAATTACTTGCGAGAAAGTCTAGTTTTAAGAAGTTTCAACTTAGAATAAGAAATGTGATAATGTCTGATTACAAGTTTAAAGTAAATGCCACTTTGCATTTGTAAGTAGGTGTTTCAAATTACTAAAATGCATGTTAGAATTTATATAATTTTCTCCATGCTCACTTTTTTAATTTGCTTAGCAACCTCACTTATAGCTACTTAATCATATATAGTTCGGAACTATGTCACCCAATTAAGAGCTGTCTTTTCAAAAAATGTTGGCAACTTTTTATGTTTCTTCCATGTTCACTTCTAAATAAACTCCATTATATTTTCGTTCTACAATTTTAGAAATGCTAATGGCAGTTTTGTTTTTTTAACGTCCAATGTCCCCGCCTCTTTAGAGTAAATGGTAGTGTGACTGCCTCACGTTCAAGCGGTTCCGAGTTCGAATCTCCGTTCGGGTAAGCTATCTGCATAAGGTTCTTCTAGAGTTTTCCCTTATCCTGAAAGATAAAAATATATTGTGTAATGAAAATTAATTGTTCTTTCAAACTAGCCGCGTAGGCCAAGATTTAGAAAGGTAAAGTCAGAATGAAAAATTCACTGTTACAGCTGGGGTTGAACCACGGATTTCAGTCTCCGCCCGGTTGCTCATAACCATTGAGCTGCCATGGCAATGCGTTAGGACATTATCTGTATTCTACAACTGACTCGTATTGATATGATGTAATATTTTCGCAGTGCTGATTCTTAAAATACTTTGTATTAGTCATTTCCTTTAGTGTCCGGTCGATTTTAGTGGAGGGTGATGTTTGCTTCCTTTTTGGTAATGCAATTCATATAAGATCATTAGCAAACAATGGTCTTATATCTTCAAGATTGTATCGTATTTAATTGTCTCTTATTCTTACATGGAGATTTCATTAATAATTTACGTTGGAGAGTGTAAGACTCAACCCAGACCTTTGAGCTGTGAAATATTCATGGATTCTTAAGGCGGAATACCGGTGTGAAATTCAGAAGAGTAGGTTCATCCAACAGTTTACCATGAATTTCTCAGCCAGTAATTTTCTATTAATTGATACTCTACAAGTTTTATCAATTCAGCACTAGAATTAGAAACTGTGAACAATAGATACCCACCTGAAGAATGGTTACATATCTACACAGATGGATCTAACTTGGACAACAACTCAGGAGCAGGAATTAAGTGTGCGCTATTCTCATTCTATCAACCAGCAGTATACCACACAACAAATTTTGATGCAGAAGTAACAGCTATTCATATTTCACTCCAGCACCTTTTATACAGAATAGATAAATTCAGAAATGCTGTGATACTTTGTGATTCTAAAGTAGCATTATGTGCAATAAGTTCATATAAAATGAGGTCAATCCAAATTAAAGAATGTCACAAAATGATCCAACAACTTCAAAAACTACAGAAAAGAATTATATTACAGTGGATACCTGTACATTGTAGAATTGCTGGAAATGAATCAGTTGATTTTCTTGCCCAAAAAAGGTGCAAATTTAATTCAGAACAAAAGTAAAAACTTATCATTTACATCCATAAAAAGATTAATCAAAAACAAATATAAAAACAAACAAAACCAATCAATATCTAACAAAGCTAAAGATAAAAAATGGAACATTTTAATTAAAAATCCAGAAATAATTCCAGAAATCTAACGTAAAGCTGCAGTAGCAAATTTTAGATTACTTATGGAACATGATTATTTGGCCAAACACACAGAATAGGAACTTATACAAGTCCAAATTGTCCTCTGTGCAACAAAGAAGAGGAAATGACTGAAGAACATCTTTTAACCTGTGAAGCCCTACCTGCCGGACCCACTACACAGAAATATTGGAGAGCAAGAGAGCTAATGGCTTCATTGCCAAAGCCTAGCATTTGAAAACAACTGTTTTATGAATTCTACGAGTATATGTTTAAGATATTTTCATGAGAAATGGAATATGTATATATAATGTTTACTTTCTAGGGAAATCCCTTGCAATTTTGTTAGTTCTGTATAACGTTTTAAACTAGTAAACCACAAGAGACACAGAATAATATCATGCAAAAGGTATAGTACAGTATTTACCAATATTATTTTGGTGAGCGAGAATTAACCATTTAACGAAATATTTCTTGCTGTTGTTTTAAATTTTCAATTGCTTGTATTTTGTTCTGAACTGGAACTCATTCACTTAATTGGCGTGATGAATAAAGAGAGGACAAAATGTCGAAGATACGACATAGCGACCCGCCCGTAAAAGATTTGACTAACGCTTAAGGCGATTATATTCTTTTAACCCTCTTCTACCTGTGACGGTTACTTCATATTTTTCAAATATTTAAGAATTTTCTCTTAATTGTCCCGGTAAAGATGATTTGTAGAAAATGAGAAATGTGAAATTGGGTAGACCACGGAATGATAGAGTCTCTCTAGTCCCCGCGAGTGCAGTTTGCCCCTCAAAGAACCCTGACCCTTCCGGCCACTAATGACTGTCATAAATCTATCTCCACACTTCAGAAATGAAACACTGTCGTTGAGGACCAATAGCAACCCTGATTTTCTGGAAATGACAGTCGCATGCCCACTCCACATGGAGTCTCAGTTGCCAAAGTTCCAACTTCCAGTTGATCTGTTCCATTACATGCAGAAATTCGTTGTGCGTCACGATGTGGAGACCGTGGGAGGGAAATGCAGTAGTCAATGTAAATGAAGTAGTAGATAACTTTCAGTCAAGGGAAAATAATCAAAGTGATGACAATAAAGTGAATAACTGGGCCGAGTTGTATTACTGGAAAAGCCTCAAAAAACAAAGTTATAACGGGAATTGTTTCTAAGCAAATTCAAGCGCTTGTTTTGAACACATATAAATATGTGCTGACAAATAATCTTGGTAAGGGGTCGTGCAATGAACCTGATGATAAATTCTGGGTACTCACAGAAATACAGTAAGAAATATTGTGACGAAAGGAATACCAAAGACGCCAATCAAGTGTGAAAACAAAAGGAAACGTCTCTCTAAAGTAGATAATTTCACATACGATATAATTGGTTGAGAAATTGATAGATTCCATGCAAAAGGGAGAGCGCCCACCTTAGACGAATTGGTTGCACATTTGCAAGAAATTTGTGATGTTCCTTATGGTCACTGCACTTGCACGGCCTCCTAAAGGAGCTGGGTTTCAAATACCGCACTTTGAATAAGTTAAGGGTTATTATGGAATCCAGTAGAATTGTAGCTTGGCGATACATATTTGTCAAAACTAAAGAAGTTTCGCAGTACGATATATATATATTTGTCAAAATTAAGGAAGTTTTGCAGTAATGGACATAAGATAATTTATTTAGACGAAACCTCGTACGATACCCTTGACGTATCGAGAAAGGTGGCAACCTTGCAGAAAGGTGTGGGAGAAGGAGAGTGGGTGTTGTAAAACGATTATAAAGGTTCGTCAAAGGCGCGGCCGACGTGCACATGAGTAAACTAAACAGACTCTACAATTCACATAGCAGTGTAGCCATTGGTTATTACAGTAATGTAATTACGTAATGTTGTGACGTGGACCAATAGGATAGAAGTAATTTAGATGTTCTAGAAACATCGTGTGCATAGAATCCAGAATATTCAGATAGCATGGCGGCATTCTGCAAAGGAACGTTCTCATAGTAACACGTATTTTTTAGTGTCGCTCTACAAGTTTGCAGAAACTTAAAGCTCAACGATGTAACAATAATCATTTTATGAAAAGACAGATTCTACGGACATTGAAATTGTAACAGATTTAATTGATAGCTTTGCGGAATAAATTCCACGATGGACTTAACCTCAGTGTACCGGGTATATACCGCATCCCCTGTGAGTGTGGGACCCCGTACATAGGACAAACTGGCAGGACCATCACTACCAGAATCAAAAACATGAACGATCAATACGTCTACTGCAGCCGGAAAAGTCTGGACTGTCCGAACAATGCTTTGAGAAAGACCACAGGGTCAACTTCAAGCAAACGACCATCGTAGCCAAATGCAGCAGCCTTTGGGGTCAAAAAGTCAAAGAAGCTCTGGCCATCTCTTTTGAGAGGAGAAAACTGAACTAGGATGCCGGAATGCAGTTCAGTTCTGCTTGGAATCCTGCCTTGAAGTGTCGGCCCTTGTAGCCATGGTCGTTAAAGCGTATATCTCTAGTGTTCCGCCACGTAGAGGGTCGCGGGTTCGAGTCCCGCCTTTGGCATGGGTGTTTAAGTGTATATTGAATATTTGTGAAACTAGGAAAACAGATAAGAAAATAAACGGAAACAATGAAATATCGGTTAAATAAGGGGGGGGGGGAGTTGGAAATCGACAGAAAGTCAGAAAACACAGACTCAGCCGCTCTGCATCACTATACCTGGCTCGAAGCCCGAGAAGGTCTAGAACATAGAACATCCACGATGGAAATTAACTGACCTAATAGTGGTCGGAACTATAAAGCCCGGGCCTTAAAGTACTTACATGTTGTAAGTCGCCATTAAGGTAGTTGTCTCATGTGTTTATGAGAACTCCTAAGTGATTTACCGGGAAAAACACGAGTCAGTTGGAGAATTTAATGTCATGTCGGCACGTTGGCCATAGTAGCTCAAGGGTTAGAGCGGCTGGACGGCAACCAGAAGATCCGTGGTACAAATCCCGGCTATGGCATTGCATTTTTCGGTCTGGCTCTATCTTTCCAAAATTCCACGATATTTAAAGGAGAAGAAGTGTTGTTATTTTCCAACCATTGCAGCATAAAGTATTCTTCACTCCGATACTACGACCAGAGATAAGACTCATTGCACCACAGCGCCAAGGCATCTACAAGAATTCTACCAGATCATCACCAAAGGTAAGGATAATTAATCATCCATCGTCACGCTGTTTGCAAATTATCCTGTTGCATACCTTTGAGCAAGTATGTAAATACTTCTCTCGATGTTTATGAAGTAGACAGAAGAACAAGCTTTCAAAAGACTAGTTTGTTGAATGTATCAACTTTTTTTCTGTTGGGATATATTAGCAGTATTAATGCCACAGTAAACACTGGCCATTCTGTATGTTATAACCTGAATCATACAAATGTCACTCATATGTTTCTGATAACAACCCAACGAATGATGGCGCTGGGTTGTGTTTCGGTTTCCCTATGGAATTAATCCCAATACTTCCTGCTCTCAGTTTTTTCTCACCCCTATTTCGTCTGGTTCCTTCATGCTGTTCCAAATACATATGGAACTTTCATTTTAGGTTTATGTTCACTCTTGCTAAACACAATTCCGATATGGGAGTGTCATACAACCTTCTTTACGCTTTAGATATTCATACCCTACTTATTAGAACAAAACTAGATAAGTTATTCCTTTATCCGGGTTACCTTCTTCCTAGAATATCTGAGGTGTTTACACACACATTACTTTTCTATTCTCATACAAATTATTCTTACAAATACTTATTCTGTTTACTTATTGTAAACAAAAAAAAAAAAAAAAAAAAAAAAAAAACACTTGCAGGAATTATCTCACTGCTACTTTTGTCCACCTTGGTAGTGTAGATGGTAGCATATTTGCCTCCTGTTCAAGAGGTCCTAAGTTCGAATGTCGGCCAGAGTCAGTTATCTAGATAAGATTTTTTTCCGGCGTTTTCCCCTATCCTAAAAGATGAATGTCAGCTCTATGGACCTTGGGCTCATTTGAGCATTACTTCATCATTACATTCATCGTTCGATATTACTTAATGTTAGAGGACGTACATTTTAAAACAAAATTACTAGTACTGCTAATTTTTTCTAGTTGCTAGGCGAATATTGGAATGCAGTTGGCTTTAAGTGATGGTCAGATCACGCTATATGATACCATGAAAGTCCATTCTCTTTACTTGGTCACCAATAGCTTATTCTCATGCATAAGCATTGGAAAATTGAAGCAACAATATATTGGCGAGCAAAGACTTCCACTTGGGGCGACGGTTTGAAGCAAATGGTGTTTAGCTCAGGGTAAAGCAATGAGGTTTCTCCCAGGGTATGCGTGGATATGTACGAGAAGGATAGTTTTAATGACACTGGAATGCCCGTTTCAAACTGGTTTAATGACTGCTTCTTTTTATCAGAACATCAAACTTGAAGTTGCCGACCAAGGATTACCATTATCATTGTTTAGAGAGGCTGAAGGTGGAATGCTTATTACTCGATAAACTTAATTCATTCTTCACGTACATATGAACCGACAAATGTCTTCTCTCACCACTTCTGGTCTGCCCTCGACCAAGACAGAAGAAGTGGACCGCCCTAATCGGCTCCCAGCCACGAACTGTCCTCCACAGTTGCGCGTGGGTGTATAGCTTTCACTTTCTGAAAGCCCCTTATTCAACCAAAGATTCCCTTTGTGACTAGTTTGTCATGCCATTAAGAAGGGTCCGAAGAATGGCCCATTCAACAAAGTCAAGTGCTACCCTTTAGAAATCTGCTAAGGACACTGTTTCTTACATTTCTTTTGTTATAACAACTCAATCAACTGCACCTGTTCGTGACGTAACAAACATACAAGACTCCTTTGAAATCCATCATGATTCTTTACTTATTGCAATCCTTTAATTTTGGTATCAAAATTTAGACAAATAAGAAATACGATGGAAATAATCATTTCTTCCACACTAGCCATGTGTAGGCTAAGATTTGAATGAATAGAGCCAGACTGAAACCTCGGATTCGTTATTCAAATCCCGGCTATGGCTTTGAATTTTTCAGTCTGGCTCTATCTATTCAAATAAGAAATATGTCGAAAATGGTTCACTCCACAGAACATTGCAGTTTTCATAAATTGTATGTATTAATAAGCTCTATATTTTTTTACTAGTGATGACTACCAGTTATACAAAGGCCACTAAGAACAGAGGTGACTTCTGAGCATGCCACCAGAAAATTTAAGATACATGTAAATTTAATTTGAATGAAAATATGTACACATTTTAACGTATTTTAGTAAAAATTGTTAAGAGTTATATTGGCTAAAAATAATCATTTTCAAAAAATGTCCTATGTGATGGAAGGATTTTCTTGAAAATCTTCGTGGCTTATTCTTGGAAAAGCTGAACTTAAATATGAAGCTTAGCATTTAACAGATTTTTCTTTTTTTTGAGTTGCAAACACTTACACAGACAACTGCACTTTTCTAAAAGCTGCATTTTGCATTTAGGGAGTCTCATAATATGTACATCCAGTGAAACTTTTGTATCGAATTTACAGATTTATTCTACATACTGTAAGTACACAAGTGAAAGAACGTTAAAAGATGATCGGAAGGATAGAGAAATAAATTCAGTGGTCATGGAGGTTTGTGCACTTACTGCGACTGTGCTGTGATTTGAAGGCTATTTGATTAATCCTTGTTTCGCATAAGCTTGCCCCGTATCTCTTAACGGTCACGTGACCTTATCACCTCTCATTGGCTGCTATTGTAGTATAGACTATTGTACGGTAAAAATTAGTTTGTTATTTAACATGGTGATATATATTTATATGTTGGAAGAGAGTTGTCGAATTTATATTTTCGTAACTGTTTTAATTAAATATATTACGCAACAGAGTTGATTTATCTGAAATCCATGTTAATTCTTAAACGAAGTAAAGAGGAGGTTCCTTTGCTCTCAAGCACATGACACGATAGCACGTGATTTAGCGGTAGTGATGACATTTGTTTATATCACTTCTATCACTGACCTTGTTTTGAACTGGATTAGTCATATATCGCTATTCGAAGGTTGCTGTGCCGAGTGCGAGAGCTAAATTATTTTATTGATCGTTTATTGCGCGTGTACTTATTATATGTATAATGACAGAGTCTACCGCCAGTTTTTCGCAAGGGAAAACCTTTACAAACCGGCGAAAAAAGAATTGTGGTGCATGCACAGAATCCGTCTTTGTCAGTGAGAGAAGTCGAACAGCTGAAGTTCTAAACTTACAGGTGTGTTAGATGCGACATGAAATTGAGACAACAGGAAAACTTATCACTCCAGGGGCGATATTGCTGTGTGGCGAAGACGTTATTTAAGGTCAATTAGACTGTAGCGGGATACAAGTCGGGATACCTTGACGAGACTTGGGTGAATGAAGGACACACGACAGGTATGGCGTGACACGACTTTTAAGACTGAAAGACCAGCATTTTTGCAAGGTATGTGTGCTGGTTTTAAAAAATCCCAGTGGAAAAGGCCGAAGGCCTTTCATTATAAACTTGTTTCAGTTTTTATTTGCTCAGTTTCATTATAAACTTTATTATTTTTGCATGCCTTCATATTCTTATTTGTATGATTTTATCTATCTTCCTGGCAATTATTATGACGTTTACTGCAGGTTTAAATCTGACGGGAAGACACCGCCTATGGCATATGGCGCGAAAGCATTAGCCAATTAGGATGAGGGGGAAGGTAGTTGCACGCGGAGTGATATATGTCAGCAGGGCAAGGTTATATGAAACAGGGATTAGTCTCCTATCACGGAGCTGGTAAATAGGAACAGCCTAGCAGTATTTTCTGTAATCAGATGAATTTCTAGTCTCTTATCCCACCACTAGATGCGCATGGTTACAGATGATTAGCCCACTACTCATAGATAGCTTCGTGGGAGAGGAGCAGGACTCCTGGGCGTGAAATGGCCGAGAATTTCATTCAGAGACATCCTTTTTCAAGACGTAAGTTCTTTTAAGTAGAAACAAAATTACGCGAAACCTACGCTTTATTTCTCTTCGGCCCCAAAAAGGGCCCATTGCCTTCCATCGGAGCTGAACCCTGAACTCTAGACATCAGTCCACCGAAGACTGAACTTACATGGAGTAAGTATCGCTTAATTTATGAAGAGATGCACTTCCAAATGTCTAAGGGCGTCCTTTGGCGATCACTCTTGTTTTAACATAGATGGGATATGGTTGGCTATTGCCTATATGGAAATGACCAGTGGCACCTTTTGGCCACCCTTAAAACAACGCCCTCGTTTCCGTCTTTCTTTTTAATACCGTTTACGCCCATTCTTACTATGTACCGCACCACAGGTGATAGACATTAACGACGGAAGAAATGGAATGATAATTGGGGAAGGAAATTTAGGGAAGAAACATTCGAGTCATTTGGGTACCTCCCCGGTATTTATCAGTTACAGGACTGAGAGAAACTTGGAAAACAGATCAGTCAGAGGATGTTGGTCCTAGAGGAATTTCAACGACAGATTTCTCGTTCACGAGCCGGTTCCTTAAGCTCCGCGGCCACCCGTGTCTCTAATCTGGGATTATTGAATCGAGAAAACAAGGTGCCTAGAGATATGGTTATCGGATAGCAACACAGCTGGTGCACAGTCTTTATTTGAAATGATGACAGACCTAAGACACGATACCATAAAAATATTTAAACTATTATTTTATGGCCTAACTAATGTTCCCCTCTGAAGAACATTAATACAGAAGAATATGAAACTTTCAATCATGTAGTATATTTCGAAAATGACTAGCGCTACGGAGGAAAATCTGGCATGTTACAGTCACATCTACACATTACAGAGGGTGCCATCCGAAGGAGCAACGACAGAGCAGAGAGCAAGATCCATACACTTCACCAGTTGGAAACTTCCCGACAGGCGAGAGCAACCGGTACCCTACCCTACTGTGAACCGAAACGACTCCACCAAACTTTAAAGATTATTAAGATCTTTAAATATCGTTAAATCTTTAATTTCTTGTTTTCATTACAAGAAAGCGTGCAATCATTCATTTTCTCCATTTTTGTAGTATGCAGGATTGTCTGCACAGATCCCTCCCGTAGGAGAGGGGATCCGTCCCCTTCAGCTGCCATGGTACGGACCCTTAGCACTCGTGCTACCTCTGACGTTACTAGAGGAACTGTTCGAGCCGCTCCCTGATAGGGAGTTGTTCGGATTGGGTTGGACTCGAGGGGGCAGTGGTTCCCAATACCCGTGAGAGATCGGGAACGTCTCCGGACGGGGTTGAGGGAAGCCATTAATATTCCCGCGTACTAGCCAGCATAGCTAGTAGAAGGTGTGCTAGATCACTAGGCGGCCCCACCGAGGTCATAACGGTAGCCTTCCCATTTTGGAGTTGACGCGCGTAAGTGGCGTATCGACTTCCATCCCGTCTTGAGTCCACAGGACCGAATGGGTGGCTTGTTAGTCTCTAAGTCTTGCCCTATGGAAAGCCCCACGGAGGCGCCGGGCGCCCTTTTGGGACAGCTGAACTCCCTGGTCGAAGGAGGCCCGGGTCCTTGGTGCTACGGGTCCAGGACTAATGGGAGTAGAACCTCTGGCATTAACTGTGCACAGATCCCACGGAAATGCCAAATTTGGAGGCGATATCTGCAACTGTCTTGGTTTGTTGTCACACGATATTCTGCCTTCCTTGAACTGTCGCACCCAGGAACGCACATTAGACACACACATGGTACCATCACCACATGCCTCACTCAACTGGTGATGAATTTCAATAGGCGTCACACCACGAAAATGGAGAAAACGAATGATTACAGACTATTCTTGCAATTTTAGGTATCAAGAACAGTCCTAACTCTCGTCGCTGCCACTATGCACTGTGCAGTGCTGCCATCTGTCACGCATTTTCAAAGGGTCACGTGTTTTTTAAAAGGAAACAGAAGTTCCTATACGGTCCCAGTCCTGAAAAAAAGAGGAGCTGTTATAACTTAAACGCCTCTCTTATAAGAGGTAAACTGAGTTAAAATTAAAGCAACCTTGGAAAGAACCTTATTTAATTGAATCTTCTAATAATGAAAACGACTTGTTTATTTAGCGGTAATAATATCTGAAAAATTTGTTAGTAAAATTCCTGAAGTGCATGTAGGAATTTCAAATGCATAAATTGTCTTATTAGACTTCAAGTTGAAATGACAAACTTCACCAGAACTAAAATTTTTAATACGTATGCAGTTAATTGGTAGCATCATTGCTTCTGAATTCCCAGCTGAGAGTATTTTGGTTTCGTCTGCTGCTGAAGGAATAGTCACTGCAAGAGAGAAGGCTTGTAGTTTTCTCAAGCTTTGTTGAGTCACACAGCAGGGCAGGGCACACGTCTAAACCTCACAGCAGGCGGCTAACTGTATCTTCCCTTATGTTTCAGCACCAGCATCATTCAACCCATATCTTCATCGCCAGCCAACACATCCAAAACCAGTAGTTCCAATATTACCGGTTAAAATGTCAAGGAGTGCTTCTGCCATTAAAGACAAGACTTGGCCACGAGTCTGCTTTTCATTATTCAACAACATTAATTTTTATATAACAGGTTCTTCCTTTTTTTCATGCAAACTGCAATGAAATTTCAAGAAAGCCTTCTCACTTTGTTAAGTACAAGAATTGCCTATATGTGTAGCGTTCATATTGATTTTTCATTACTATCACTTATTTTATACAACGTATAACAACTGCTCTTGCAAAGACTTCTTTAACTAAGAGGGCTGTTCAATAAAAACGATCACGATCTTTTTTGACAACGTACCTTTACTCATCCTCATAATTTTGATGGTCCTTCTCAAAATAGTCTCCCCTGAATGCGATGCACTTGTCCCAGCGTTTCTGCCACTCTTCAAAGACATGCTGGAGACCATTTTTGAGATATCCTTCAAAATGGCCACCGCAGCCTTCACCACTGCTTCTGATGATGGATATTGCCTCCGACGAAGGCGTTTCTTCAAGTTAGGTAATAGAAAAGAGTCACATGGGCCTAAATCCGGACTATAGGGAGGGATGCACTTCACGTTGATTTTTGCAACATATTCAGCAACAACATTGGCAATATACGGCCGCGCATTATCGTGGTGCAGCATCCAGCCTGCTTCACGGAAATGTGGTCTTTTGCACCTGATATGGACTTGCAACGTCCTGCGCCGTGGCGTAGCGGGCTAAGGCAGCATGCCTTGCTCCCTGGCGACGGAAAGCGGCCCGGGTTCGATCCCAACCATGTGGTGGGGATTTTAGGTCCCGGGTATAGGACCGGTTCCCACTCAGCATCGTGAAGAAAGTGAGGAGCTTACGCTAGGTAAGTGGCCCTGGTCACGAAAACCAACATTCCGGCTGGGGGATACCGAGATGCTGATCACATCTCCTCCTCGTATCGGTTGCATGATCGTCCTCCTCTGCCGTGCGTAAGTGGGCGTGAGACCGGCAGTCGGGTTGGTAGGCCTTGGCCCTCTAAGTGCTGTCGCGCCATGGGTTATGTATGTATGTATGGCCTTGCAACGTTTTCAGGACACCCCTGTAGTATTGTCCAGTTACTGTTGTGTGTGCAGGTACATGTTTTTTTTTTTTTTTTTTTTTTTTTTTGTAATTTAAGTCCTCCAACGTTAAGTCATATCGGACGGTGAATGAATTGGGAGAAATGATGCTCAAATAAGTCCAGGGTCCATGGAGCTTAGAGTTATCCGACATTCGTCTTGAAGGATAAGGGAAAACCCCGGAAAAACCTTATCCGGGTAACCTACCCTGACCGAGATTCGAACTCGGGACCTCTTGAACGTGAAGCAGACACGCTACAATCTGCGCTACCCAGGCGGGCTACAACATGCTGATAAACCATTCCATGAATATCAAAGAATGAGATGACCATAACTTTCCCAGCAGAAACAACCACTTTAGCTTTTCTGGGGGTTGGTGATGAAGGAGATTGCCACACTGAACTTTGCTGTTTGCTCTCAGGATGAAAATGATGTAGCCAAGTTTCATAGGCATTGATTACGTTAGAAAGAAACTCCGGATCTTCCTCTAACATCAACGTTAACTGCGTGTTACCTCCATTGCAGCGGTAGGCGAACATGTCTGAACTTACCTGGTTCTCACAGGCGGGAACCAGGACTACCAACAATGAAACTACTACGGCGTGTTTGTTTCACATTAAGCTAACAGAATATAATAAGATTGAATTTTAGTGCGAAAAATTAAGACCGTAAAAATGTTATGATCATTCTTTATTAAACAGCCCTCGTGCTAGGTTCATGTTAAACGAGACAAACTTTGCAGATAGAGTTACACAGACGTTTTGTTGTAGGACGATAGAGGAAATGGAATTGACAGTCACGTTATAAAAGTGGGTCGATACATCCTGACCTTATAGTACAATTATCTTGAGGTGGCAGCTGAGTAAAGATGCACACTAAATGAATTAGTCTAATAAAACACCTGGAAAGAGAGAGAATAATTTCTACATGTGGAGCCATTGATGGTGCATACATGGTGCATACACCTTTCCAGGTGTTTTATTAGACTAATTCATTTAGTGTGCATCTTTACTCAGCTGCCACCGCAAGATAATTCAAAGGCAAATTTTACTCCTTCCATGATATCGCGACAATAAACTGATAAATGCCATAGTAATTTAAGAAGTGACAAATATTGAAATATTCAAACCAATATTAACGGATATTAGTAAAAGTAAAAGTAGCTCCCTTTAAATAAATTGCGTGTTTTGTTTTCCTGAGTACCCGTTATATCAAATCATATACCAATTCCTTCTGAATGAAGGAAATACGGCACTAACACACACACACACACACACACACACACACACACACACACACACACACACACACACACACACACACGTACGCACACACGCTAAGTTTAATCTGGTGGGTCATATTGAACGATCCGTTACCAAGGTAGTCTTATGTGGTTTACTATATAAAGCCCGGGCCTTAAAGTACTTACAATATGTAAGTCGCCATTAAGGTAGTTGTCTCATGTGTGTATGAAAACTCCTAAGTGGTTTACCGGGAAAATACGAGTCAGTTGGAGAATTTAATGTCATATCGGCACGTTGGCCATGGTAGCACAATGGTAGTGCGGCTGGACGGAAACCAGAAGATCCGTGGTTCAAATCCCGGCTATGGCATTGAATTTTTCAGTCTGACTCTACGTTTCCACAATTTAGCCTACACACGGCCAGTGTGAAATAATAATTAATTTCCATTAATTAACCTAATAGTGGTTAACTATAAAGCCCGGGCCTTAAAGTACTTACATGTAGTAAGTCGCCATTAAGGTAGTTGTCTCATGTGTTTATGAGAACTCCTAAGTGGTTTACCGGGAAAATACGAGTCAGTTGGAGAATTTAATGTCATATCGGCATGTTGGCCATAGTAGCACAATGGTAGTGCGGCTGGACGGAAACCAGAAGATCCGTGGTTCAAATCCCGGCTATGGCTTTGAATTTTTCAGTCTGACTCTACGTTTCCACAATTTAGCCTACACACGGCCAGTGTGAAAGAATAATTAATTTCCATTAATTAACCTAATAGTGGTTAACTATAAAGCCCGGGCCTTAAAGTACTTACATGTAGTAAGTCGCCATTAATGTAGTTGTCTCATGTGTGTATGAGAACTCCTAAGTGGTTTACCGGGAAAATACGAGTCAGTTGGAGAATTTAATGTCATATCGGCACGTTGGCCATAGTAGCACAATGGTAGTGCGGCTGGACGGAAACCAGAAGATCCGTGGTTCAAATCCCGGCTATGGCATTGAATTTTTCAGTCTGACTCAACGTTTCCACAATTTAGCCTACACACGGCCAGTGTGAAAGAATAATTAATTTCCATTAATTAACCTAATAGTGGTTAACTACAAAGCCCGGGCCTTAAAGTACTTACATGTAGTAAGTCGCCATTAAGGTAGTTGTCTCATGTGTGTATGAAAACTCCTAAGTGGTTTACCGGGAAAATACGAGTCAGTTGGAGAATTTAATGTCATATCGGCACGTTGGCCATGGTAGCACAATGGTAGTGCGGCTGGACGGAAACCAGAAGATCCGTGGTTCAAATCCCGGCTATGGCATTGAATTTTTCAGTCTGACTCTACGTTTCCTGTGTGTGTTTGAACTGCAATAGCAAGTTTTGGAGCAGTTAGTTTAGAAATTTTCTTGACTTCTCTAAGTAACTGTCGTTTCTCCATCTCGGATAGAACTGCAGGACGACCGCTTCTTGACTGATTTTCGTAAGTTATGTTTTGATTAAACCTTTATATAATATTCTTCACCGTACTGGTAGGTCTTCCAATGGCTTTTACAGTTTCTTGAAAGATTTTCCTTTTTAAAATAACGTGATGCAAATTTCTCTCTCTTCTTTTGTAGTTGCCCGACGTTTTCGACCCATATCACTTAAATAAGAGTCAATAGCTTTGACAACAGAGATGGAACTGTCAACGACAATTGATGAAACACAACTGCATAAGAAAAGGGAAGGGGTGTGTGTCAGCGAGGTGCCATACCTGGCATCTTGTTTACTAGACGAATACTTGTTTTGACATTAAATGAGACATGATTTTAAATAACGTAGAGCTGTTTACTAATTATGCAATATATGAACTCAAATTGTGTTTCATTTTTAAATCTAGATATCAACCGATGTAAGGAAATAGTTACTGTTCCTTTCTTAACTAAATTTTTCTGAATTTGCTTGTTATATTCTATGTGCTATAATTAGACGTAATTAGTGGTAATTGACTTTTCTAAAGCTTTTGATGTAGTGCCACATAGTTTACTTATTTGTAAGCTAGCTAATACAGGAATTGACAAACGCGTAGTATTATGGGTTAAACATTTTTTGAAAGGGAGAACTCAAAAAGTTAAAAAGTAGGTAAAGAGCTGTCCGATAGGGGAACTGTTAGTTCGGGTGTGCCGCAAGGCTCAGTACTAGGGCCTTTACTGTTTCTCATTTTTGTTAATGACATTGCTGTTAATATTAACTGCCAGATAAGGTTGTTTGCAGACGATTGTATTATTTATAATAAAATTCGGAATACAGTGCATGAAACCGCTCTTCAGGATGATTTAAATGAAATCTGTAATTGGGCTGCGGCTAACAAAATGCCAATTAATGCCAAGAAAAGTAAGTCCATTGTTTTTAGTAGAGCTAAGGGCAAAATTATTGTTAACTATAACATGGGAGGGGTGCAAATTCCACAGGTGGACAGCTGCAAATACTTGGGAGTGTACCTGGCAAGTAATGCTGGATGGGACGAACAAGTAAATTCCTCATCTAGGAATGCGTGGAAGGCATTACATTTCGTAATGAGATTATTAAAAAAGGGGAGCGCTAGGTCCAGGGAAATTGCCTACAAGGCCTTAGTGCGGCCGGTTATTGAATATGGAGTAGCATGCTGGGACCCGTATAGAGCTAACCAAATCGATCCATTAGAAAAAATGCAGAAGAGGGCAATAAAATTCATAAAAAGAGGCAAGTATTTTGGGCCTATAAAAGGAGATGAGACTAAATGGGAGGAATTAAGAATTAGGCGTAAAAAACATAGGTTGGTAGCGTTATTCAAAGCTAATGCTGGTGTAAAGGCATGGGTGGACGTTAATGTAAGGTTAGATAATCCGGATTACTATGGACGAAACGATCATAGGTATAAAATTAAGGGTAGAAGATACAGAACCGACGTAGGAAAATTTTCTTTTGTTAATAGAACCATTGAAGAATGGAATGAATTGCCTGTAGCAGTCTTTCAGGGCTGTCCCCTGTCGCTGAAGAAATTCAGAAAAAATCTAGATGGTTTATATTTTAACTTTTAAATTATAATGGTATATAATATGTAAATGGACGAGTAATTAGATATGTTTTAAGTGACTAAAGTAAAATAATATTATATTTGTATTGTTTATTGTGTTATTGATGTAAATCTAGTATTTGTAATTTGATCTGTATTCTTAACTCTGCCACCGGGTAGTATCCAATTGTAGTGAATAAATAAATACATACATACATACATACATACAAACATATGAATATGGAAGTTTCTTGTACAACGGAAACTCTCTGAACCCAGCATCTGGTCAACTTAATGAATACATTCAGGGTAAACACGCTACAGATTTCCAGCTTTAAACTGCGAAATGAAGCCAGTAAAGTAAAACATCCATCTTAATATTTGGTTCCATTTCCAAGCATTTGGTCAAAAATAAATAATTTGCAATGTAATATTTGGCAAGAACACAGAATCGTCTACCGTGACATGTAGAAATTGAGGTCATCTAAAAGTGAAGTAAACAACCCCGCTGTCGGTTGGAAGGAGAGGTAGCGTGAATGGAGTGTTTGTATGTTAAACGTGTCTGCAGATATTCTGTTTAATCGTGAATAATGAAAGGACGCTCAAATGTTTAAGTTAGCTACTAATAAATACTTTGATAAAACAGATACCACTGACATTCATAAATTATTCATGAATATGCATTTGTTATATACCATGCGCATACTCGTCTTTCCACTAATCCTTGTTTCACATAATCTTGCCCCGTATCTTTTTACGGTCACGTGACCTTATCACCTCTCATTGGCTGCTATTGTAGTGTAGACTGTTGTGCGGTAAAAATTAGTTCGTTATTTAACATGGTGATATATCTTTATATGTTGGAAGAGAATTGTCAAATTTATATTTCCTTAACCGTTTGAATTAAATATATTACACAACAAAGTTGATTTACCTGACATGCATGTTAATTCTTAAACGAAGTAAGGAGGAGGTTCCTTTGCTCTCAAGCACATGACACGATAACACGTGATTTAGCGGTAGTGATGACATATTTGTTTATATGACTTTTATCACTGACCTTGTTTTGAACTGGATTTGTCATATATCGGCATTTGAAGGTGTGTTGTGCTGAGTGCTATGGCTAAATTATTTTATTGATCGTTTATTGCACGTGTACTTATTATATGTATAATGGCAGAGACTACCGCCAGTTTTTCGCTGAAGCATCGTAGGGGAAACCTTTATAAAGCGGTGAAAAACGAATTGTGGTGCATGTGTTTAATACACTCACAGAGAAGGATACGTCTTTGTCACTGAGAGAAGTCGAACAGCTGTGCTCTGAACTTACAGGTGTTAGATGCGTAGGAACATCGCGACATGAAATTGAGATAACAGGAAATCTTACCACTCCAGGGGCGATATTGCTGTGTGGCGAAGACGTTATTTAAGGACATTCAGACTGTACAGAGGTACAAATAGCAAAATATATTACCTTGACGAGACTTGAGTGAATGAAGGACACACAAGTATGGCGTGACACGACTTTTAAGACTGAAAGACAAGAACTTTTGCAAGGCATGTGTTTTAAAAAATCCTAGTGGAAAAGGCCGAAGGCCTTTCATTATAAACTTGTTTCAGTTTCATTGCTCATTCATTCAGTTTCAACTTGCTCAGTTTCATTATAAACTTCATTATTTTTGCATGCCTTCATATTCTTATTTGTATGATTTTATCTATCTTCCTGGCATTTATTATGACGTTTACTGCAATTTTAATGTGACGCGAAGGCACCGCCTATGGCCTATGGCGCGAAAGCATTAGCCAATTAGGATGATGGGGAAGGTAGTTGCACGCGGAGTGATACCTGTCAGCGGGGCAAGGTTATATGAAACAAGAGTTCAGGACTTTTGTGAGAAGTGATATCACCACATCTTGCACATCACACCTCAGGTCCTATGAATAGTATTTTATGACAACTTCTAGGTTTTGATTGACATATCCTATTTGTAGTTCAGAATCTACACTTTCATAATATTAACCGCATTCGGTTGCCATCACATTTATGTTACGTTCGTGAGGGAACTCACAAACCAATTTCAAATATCACACTGTTTTGTGTTCCAAGTCATTACTAATTCGGGGAGAAAAAAAAAACTAAGGCTTCTTTCTGCACCAAGAATGTCTGGATCGTGTTTGTGGTCCTGTCACCTCTTTATCGATTCACACTCTCAACGTCTGTTTTGAATATGAAGTGGAACCAGCGCTAGATAATGAATCTCAATAAATTCAAAGTGCTCTATAGAGGAGTGTCTCAGTTCTGTAAACATTGTTTTTGTTTTTTTGTTATGTGCTCTATTTACATGAGCAACCTTAACGTCCTGGTAGTATTCTCTTCAATAAAGATATTATTTCTACGCCGTGTACTTCAAGTATCATTTTTTCTAATTATTTTGTTCAACTTATTAGTTTTTACTTACTCTAATGCTTACCTTGAATAAGTAAATGAAGTATTGCATTCCATCCAAGACTGATTTACAAAGATTTTACCAAAATATATGTTTGGAGAGTTCTGAATAAAAAAAAAATGCATTATTCTGTATGTGCGAAAAAGCATTAACTCAAAAACTTGGTATGTACGAGAGCTGTTCAATAAAGAATGATCATAATTTTCTTACGGTCATAACTTTTGCACTAAAATTCAATCATATTATACTCTGTTAGCTTAATGTGAAACAAACACGCCGTAGTAGTTTCATAGTTGGTACTCCTGGTTCACGTCTGTGAGAACCAGGCAAGTTCAGACATGTTCAGTATCGCCTACCGCTGAAATGGAGGTAACATGCAGTTAAAGTTGATGTTAGAGGAAGATCTGGAGTTTCTTTCAAACGTAATCACTGCTGATGAAACTTGGCTACATCATTTTGATCCTGAGAGCAAACAGCAAAGCTCAGTGTGGAAATATCCTTCATCACAAACCCCCAAAAAGGCAAAAGTGGTTGCTTCCGCTGGGAAAGTTATGGTCATCTCATTCTTTGATATTCATGGAATGGTTTATCAGCATGTTGTACCTGCACACACATCAGTAACTGGACAATACTACAGGGATGTCCTGAAAACGTTGCAAGTCCATATCAGGCGCAAAAGACCACATTTCCGTGAAGCAGGCTGGATGTGATGCCGCATATTGCCAATGTTGTTGCTGAATATCTTGCAAAAATCAACGTGACGTGCATTCCTCACCCTCCCTATAGTTCGGATTTAGCCCCATGTGACTTTTTTCTATTCTCTAACTTGAAGAAACGCCTTCGTGGGAGGTATTATCCATCACCAGAAGCAGTGGTGAAGGCTGCAGAGGTGATTTTGAAGGATGTCTCAAAAATGAATTCCAGCATGTCTTTGAAGACTGGCAGAAACCCTGGGCAAGTGCTTCGCATTCAGGGGAGACTATTTTGAGAAGGGCCATCAAAATTATGAGTAATGATACGTTGGCAAAATAAAAATGTGGTCATTCTTTATTGAACAGCCCTCGTATTATTTCAACACCTTGTACTTCAAATATCATTTTTTCTAATTATTTTGTTCAACTTATTAGTTTTTACTTACTCTAATGCTTACTTAGAATAAGTAGATGACGTATTGTATTCCATCCAAGACTCATTTACAAGATTTTACAGAAATATATGTTTGGAGAGTTCTGAATAAGAAATGCATTACTGTGTATGTTCGAAGAAGCATTAACTCTAAAAGTTGGTATGTATTTTAGTTGCATCTTCCAAGAATGTGACATGAAGATTTTTAAGAATACTCTCAGACTCAAAACTGTTCTATACTTTGAAAAAATTGGCACACTAATTTTCTTAAATATTTCTGTAATGTTTTTATATATTATGTTTAAGATATTTTTACGATAAATAAATTATACATCTTGAATATTCTAAGAATATCCCGTCAAGTAAAAGCAAAACCAATGCGAAGGGTTTAATAGTCAACATTTGTGTGCAGTTCATTTTGACCTATATAACTTCACACCAGTGCAAAGTACGACTGCTAATTTTTTGTCCCTTGCTCCAACCCCAAACTGCTAAGCAGCAAAACGCAGGGTAGAGTTGGGTGCCTGTGACAGGTAGTCATCGTCATATATAAGTAAATCACTAAAATTACAGTTCCGAGGGAACTTCAATGGCACACTGTGTGAAACCTGCTGATTCTACAAAGGATGTATTAAGGGAAACTCTATTCAATTACTGGGCCCTGCATCCCCTCTGTAATCCTGAAGCCGCTTTTATATCAAAACGCACCGCAGGGCAATGATGCGATGAATGTTCCAGATGAACTAATTTTTCGTGGAAAATTGAGTGTTCAGAGGGGGAAAATTACAATAATATTTCATTTGGGGTACCAGTTGAATTGTGAATAACCATATCCTTTCAGCATTTTTCCCATTTTTCTCTCTCTTGAACACTTAAATTCATTACACCTGTCCTATTATGTGTTTCAAATGGGAAGGTGTTTGTCCTTGAGCGCTACTATGTGAGCAACCAACCTGAGTCCTGCGGTGTTGTATTGCATCCCGCTAAGTGGTGTGTGAGGAGCGCCAACCTAATTAATCTGTATGAAATACTATTCGCGCTAAGACAAAAATTCAGATTTTGCCAAAACTCATCCATGTGGAAGGTAGAGAGTAATGTATCTAACATAATCATGAAAATCCTTATATTTTTAGCTCAAATAGATTCTCTAATACAAATAAATAAACCAATATTACCTGTATTATAACAATAAAATGCGACGTAAGCACTGTATGAATATCATTATTGGTTGGCATGTATGCGTTTACGTATATTTGTAATCACTCAGAACTGAAACGTAAATGTTTGACATGACGTGTTACAAGAATTACTTTGAATAATCCAATTCGAGCGAGAGGAAACTTTAAATTTCCTGCTGCTCTTGCAGAACGTCTCTGGTCACATTATATCTTTGTCTTTGAATGGTTCGTAATCTCTACTCTAGAGAGTTCAAAGTGGTTGGTGTGTATGTACAGAACTGAAATTTAAACTGCTGACATGACGTGATAAAAGAATTACTGTGAATACGTCACTTTGTTTCCTGTTAGCCTGTGGAATTCTGTATGCTTATGTTTATGAACGAATGAATGCTGGATAAGAAGTGTTTATTTACTCTGGAGAGTTCAGATCAATATCATTCAGTTGTTCTTTACACAACAGTAGAGTAAGAGTTGAATAGTGAAATGGCTTCTTGCGGTGAATTTAATGGCGAGTCAAAAAGGCAGGTAACGGGAAGTCAGGCTCAAAGGTGTACATGTTCCTCAACAAATTTCGGAAACCGAAACTAAAGATGAGCTATTGCAAAGAGTACTTTCGTTTAAAAACACGGAAAATGTGTTTCAGCTGGATCAACCTGCCATTGAAATGGGACTCGAGGTAATACGCCTCCCACCTTATCACTGCCAATATAATCCAATTGAATTGGTGTGGACTCAAATAAAAAGGGTGGTTGCAAACAGAAATAATACTTTTAAACTGACGGACGTTGAACGACTTGTTCACGAAGAAATTGACAAGGTAACAAAACAGCACTGGGAAAACTGTGGAAGCCATGCATAAAACCTTCAAGAAGACGATTTTAAGAAATAAATAGCATGTGACGAGATTTTGGAACCTATAATCATACATTTGCAAGACTTAGACGATGAAGACAGTGACAATGACAAATTGTCTCTTGGCGTAAGTGACATTGACAGCGATATGGATGAGCACTGGCAGTTCCATTGGAATAGAAAAACAGGTAATTCATAAACTATAATTATAGTTATAGTATTTAAAATATACATAATATGCGAAAATGCTTTTTCCAATTTTGATTTTGGCAACTGCATCATTGTAAAAGTTTGTAAAATATAATTTGCTTACCCTTACGTCTGCGCCAAGCAGATCTGCATGTTGCATGAGTGTGCGAGAGAGAGGGAAATATAAAAGGAGTGCGGTAACAAGCTGGCAACGCTGAGTGTGATACGGCATCTGATTAGCTGGGCTCCAGAACTCTTGCCATTTGAAACACATAATAGTCATGCACACCTCATTCTGGCCTCTTTGTTCCATACTTCGATACACTGTTCTCTTTCCTATTCTATATTTAGAAATCTATAATCTATTAATATTTTCCCTTGAAAGTGCCTATATTTTTCTGCTTTTCAATGTCTTCACTTTTGCACTGATTTCTTTACAGAAACCCTTACATTTACATCTTATTGTATCATCTCATCTCCATTAAGGTTTAGTTTTGGCTTAAAACGATACTAAATATCACTTTCCTTCAGTCGGTTTAACTTCTAAAGTCATATCATCTTTAGGTGTTGGTTCCTACGTCATTAGGAGAAGTAATTAGTTTATTTCTGACATACATAAGTCTAGATTTACTACCGCCCCATCTGTTTTATTTCTGCTGACAGCAACCAGGCTGGCATTTCTACTGATGTCTTCCGCTTCGTTTTATTGCCTTTTCTCTGCCATGTGGACTTCAGAAAGTCATGATGTTTTGTCTTCACTATGTAGTTTAGCACTGAATAGTAAATTTAATAGCTCCCATCCCCCCACCATAAAAGGAAACGAGTGGATAAATACAGCAAAGAAAAATTTCATGCTAAATCATATCTGAAATCACCTTTATTTTCAATAAGAGTTACAGCAAAATATGCTCTATCACATAGCTCATTCGATATGAGATTTCAGTAAAAATGTGTGTTTTGAAAAGTATGTACAGACCTGTGTAAATTATTAGACTCATTCATGTTTTTTTTTCTCTTGCTAAAGTTTAACATTCAAAATAATAGTTATTTACCCCATAACCTATTTCAATTTGTCGTAATTCTTTTATTCCTATATTATGAAGCATATTCAATGAAATTTCTCTCTTAATAATAGCTGGGGGGATTTTTCTTTTACTTATAGTAATATGGTGGTAGCTCTGAATTAAGAGCAGCCATTTTCTTCATGTCTGTTTATTCAATTTGATATTGCCTTCATTTGGTGAATGTAGTAATTGAAGATTGTTAATATTTGCCTTTATTGTGTTTTATGGCTAATACATCCACAGTATCTATTATTAATTGATCTCAAGCCAGGTAAAATCGTGTATCTTATCCTTAGCATTTACACTGATTCAAAATTGAGGTTATGGGTAAAACTGCTGACTTATCCCCAAGGAAAGTAGCTGTAACTGAGAGTCTTTTGAAGGAAACTCTTTATTCACAACGTGAAATAGCAAGGAAATTATGTATTTCACAAAAATCTGTTAGTCGCATTAACCAAGCTTCAACATTCGGTGAGACTTTGACCTCACAAAGGGATGGAAAATGCGGGAGGTAAAGGAAGCTATCACCAAGGATGCAAAGAAAACTTGTGCAGGTGGCAAAACAAAATAGAAGAGCAAGCAGCATTGACCTCAGTAATCAAGTAAAGCTGTACGGTACAGAAATATCAACCTCAGTAGTTCGCCGAAGATTATGTGAAGCAGGTTTACCAGCACGCAGGCCTCGTAAAAAGGCTAAACTGACACCTGCAATGGCAAAGAAACGTTTAGAATGGGCCAAAGAGATGCAGAAACATCCAGTGGAATTTTGGAGAAAGGTAAATAGTATGAAAATTGTATATAGCATAAAATTAAAATATGTACATGTAAATTTTATGGAAATGAAATAAACAGCATAAACTTTGTTTCTCTCATTGCTGGTTTTGTTATACTATATTTGAGCAATTTTAAAACTGTTCTATATTAGTAGAGGATTTTATTGTTTCAGGTAATTTTCTCAGATGAATCCATGTTTGAAGTATGTGAAGAGAACAACCAATGTGTGAGAAGGACAGATAAAGAAGCATTTTCCCCTCAGTGTGTCGATCAATGGTCTGGTGCTGTATGACTGTCCATGGACCTGGAAGATTATACATAGTTGTGGGATCTATGGAGCAGAAACAGTATAAAAGTGTATTAGAAACAAGACTATTTCCGCAAAGTAAAGAATGGTTTCCAAATGGTGATTTTGTGTTCATGCATGACAGTGCTCCCTGCCATAGAGCAAAATCTGTAACCCAGTTCCTCAAAGAAAACAATGTAAAAGTACTACCATGGCCGGGGAATAGCCCTGATTTAAATCTAATAGAGAATCTGTGGGGTATTGTTAAACAGAGATTGAAAAAATTGAAAATAACAACAAAAGTTCAGCTTATTGAGGGCCTGATAAGCATATGGCACAGAGATGAAGTGCCCCACCCTTGTAGAGAGCATGCCTAAACGTATCAAAATGGTAATAAAGGCTAAATGAATGCATACAAAAAACTAAGAGTCGAAAAAAATATTTTGTAGTATTATTTCTGTTAAATAAATAGAAAATAAACGGCATATGTTAAAAATATCACCATTGAGTCTAATAATTTGCACACGTCTGTAACATTAATATACTGAATAAAGTCATCATCTGACAATGACGAGCAAAAGGTAAGTCGTATATTTGTTTAAACACAGAACAAATACAAATAGGGAGATAATTCATAGAACAATCTGTGGATTTTGCAGTATCAAAAGCCGAGTGATTACGTCCATCACTACGTAGTAGAAAGTATAGCAAACTGACTAAAGAAATAATTGCACCAGGAGACAAGCTACTCATATGGCACACACCAGAAAACTGCAAATAAAGCGGGTCCACCAGCATACAACTGCATGAATTAAAAGAACCGGACGTGGAAAGGCGGATGCATTATTGTCAATGACCCCTGGCACTTCTTATTGCAACCCCAGACATTCTCTCATAATCTGGTTTACGGATGAAGACTGGTTTCACCTGTCAGTCTGCATCAACACGCGAAACAGCAGGTACTGGGGCTGTTGAGAACCCGAATATCATCCAAATGGAAAAGCTACTGGTCTGGTTCACGATGTCAGCTGCCAGAATTATTGCTCACATTTTGTGTAATCGTACCACGGACACTGGACTTTATGGGATCATCTTCAATGCATTTTCAACAGTTGAGCATCAATTTACAAAGCGTTACTTCAGCAAATGTCAGAGTTAATCAAGAGTTTAATACCGAGCGGAATGGCTCGGACGGTTTCGTCTGTGGCCGGGTTCGATTCGGGAGACCTGGGATCAATTCCCGTGGTCGACCAACATGACCCATGGGCTTTTTCGGGGATTTTCCCGGGTCGGCAGGCGAATGCTGGGCAAAGTCTGTCTAGTCAACGCGAGTGCAGTTGCCTAACAAAGGAAAGGGACCCTACCGGCCACTAATGAGCGCCATCTATCTCCACACTTCAGAAATGGAACACTGTCGTTGAGGACCAATAGCAACCCTGATTTTCTCGAAGTGACAATCGCATGTGTACTCCGCTTGGAGTCTCAGTTGTCTAAGTTCCAACTTCCAGTTGATCTCTTTCATTACGTGCAGAAATTCGTTGTGCGTCACGATGTGGAGACCGTAGGAGGGAAATGCAGTGGTAAATGTACATGAAGTAGTAAATAACTTTCAGTCAAGTGAAAATAATCACAGTGATGACAATAGTGTGAATAACTGGGCTGAGTTGTATTACTGGAAAAGCCTCAAAAAACAAAGTTATAACAGGAACTGTTTCAAAGAAAATTCAAGCGCTTGTTTAGAACATAAATATGCGCTGACAAATAATGTTGGTAAGGGGTCGTGCAATGAACCTGATGAATTCTGGGTATTCACAGAAATACAGTAAGAAATATTGTGACGAAAGGAAGTGTGGAAACAAAAGGAAACGTTTCTCTAAAGTAGATAATTTCACATGCGATTTAATTCGTCGAGAAGTTTACAGATTCTATGCAAAAGGGAGAGTGCCCGCCTTAGATGAATTGGTTGCACATTTGCAAGAAATTTGTGATTTTCTTTATGGGCACTGCACTTTTCGCGTCCTCCTAAAGGAGCTGGACTTCAAATATCGCACTTTGAATTAGATAAGGGTTATAATGGAATCAAGTAGAATTGTAGCTTGTATATATGTCGAAACTAAGGAAGTTTTGCAGTAATAGACATAAGATAATTTATTTAGACGAAACGTCGTACGATACCCATGACGTATCGAGAAAGGTGGCACTCTTGCAGAAAGGACTGGGAGAAGGAGGGTCTGTTATAACGATTATAAGGTTCGTCAAAGGAGGCGGCCGAACTGCACTCGCGCTGACTTGACAGACTTAAGATTATTTATGGATTCAACAACATTTACTCTGAGAAATCTTCCAAAGCTACATATATTTTTAATACAAGGGGTGTCCAGAAAGTAAGTTCTGTTTCCATTTATCTCCGCTGGAGCGCTGCGATCGCAGTTCCGCACATGCGCGGTAGACGCTCTGTATCAAGAAGAAACGTGCGCCATTGTGAGATCGCTGTCAGCCACGTACGCTTTGTTGTGCTTGTTTACAATGTCGGTGTTGATTGAAAATCCCGCCGCTTGTGAAATCAGATATGTGATTCGTTTTCTGAATGCTAGGAAAATGAAACCAATTGAAATTTATCGGAAAATTTGCGATGTCAAAAGGTGTTGTGTTTCTTCACGACAACGCACGACCACACACTTCAAATGCAACGAAAAACATCCTACAGGGATTTGGCTGGGACGTGTTTGACCACCCCCCGTACAGCCCTGACCTCGCTCCTGGCGACTTTCATCTGTTTTTGCATCTCAAATCTTTCCTTTGCGATCAACACTTCAAAAATAACGAAGAGCTGAAAGAAAATGTTTCCAACTGGTTGAAGACACAGGCGGCAAACTTCTATGAAGAAGGTATACAAAAGTTTGTGCCTCGCTATGACAAATGCCTGAAAAAATTCGGCAGTGATGTGCTAGAGTAGTTTAAGAGTTGTAGAATTTTCTGCAATAAATAATTTTTCTGTGTCTGTACACAATTTAATTTTATTACCAAACAGAACTTACTTTCTGGACGTGCCTCCTATTTACTCTAAAATATCGTTCAAAGGTACTTTTCATTATACATGCTTGTTATTATTGCTTTAGAAGTTATAGGTCTTGAAAACAGTGATTTTGTATGAATCGTCCTATAATTTTCGGACTCGTAACAACATAAAGGTACATCATTCTGAAAATCCAACAGCACTGGAGCATGACACATAAATAGAACTCGGAATTTTTTAGTGGAATAAACCCTCATTATAAGTTTCTTTTATGCTTAAAATAGGCAATTTAGATTCTGCTGTGCAGCAGCAATAATACATGTAGTTTCGTAATATTTATGAACTTTTTTCACAAAAATTTACATTATCAAAAAGTTCCATTAAAAAGACACGGAGAATAGATTTTACTACAGGTAGAGTAAAACTGAAAAATACAGCGCCATGGCCAGGATTTGAACCACGAATCTCCTGGTTTCCGTCCAGTCGCCCTTACCCATTGAGCTACTATGGCCAACATGCCGTCATGATATTAAATTCTCCAACTGACGCATATATTTTCCCGGCAACATATATTTTCCCCGACTAGTGTGAAGGAGCGATTACTTTCCATCAATTAACTTAGATTTTACTATTTCTGTTGTAGGCTATTTGTCATTACGCTGTATAACATCACAATTTTCTGGTGTCAACGATTTCCTATTAGTATACAATACATTTCTTCAAGAGCAAGTTCTTTCAATGGAACAGGACATAACTGGAGCATACGGCATAGATACTAATGCATAAGGTTCTACGATTGCTTTCCTGAATCTTCAGAAACTTAAATGACTACGCAACTCCCAGTGATACATTGCCAATGATATATTTAGAGCATCACTATGAGGCAGATTTGTACTTCCCGGCCGGAGAATGAATTCTGGTGTAAAACAAAAAACGCATCTGAATATACGCAAGGGCTGTAACTGAACTTACTGTTTAAAGGCATAACGGAGGGAACACTAGTACCTCGGAGCGCAATACTTTTGTGAGTATACCCTCGGGGAGGAACGGATGAAGAACAGGCTACAGGAATGGATGACGTAAGTGGCAGAGACGCCCTGTGTTCCCTGTAAGATCCTGGCTTGACCACCCACCCAAATCGCTGGAAAGTGGCTCACAGTGCGAAAGCTGGACCTGTCAGTGGAGAAGAGCCGAGGAGAAGTTCCAAACCAAAAGTCTTTACGTCTTCTGCCCAGCGTCGACTGGAGACAACCCGTAATATAAGAGGGGGTGACAAAATGGGAGAGAGGAGATTATCTACGATACTGGACGTAGATTCCCGTCCCATATCCTTCACACCTACTCCGGAGTCCCAAACATTGTGGACGTGGTGCGGGAGAGATTCCGTACCACCTACAGTAAGCTAGACTCCCATCCCAATAACCTGGTGAACACCCTTGGCCGTAGACCGAGTTACCGGTTGCCCAAAGATGCATTGGGTAACCTGAACTGAGCAGGACCACTTTCCCCTGACTCTATACCCCCCAAGCCCACAAATGGGCTTGGTAAGTTCCATACCTAAACAGTTCCTTTCCCTCTAGCCTAACAAGCGGACTGTGCTCAAGATGCCTCCCAGACAGGCGGAAGAGTGCAGCCAGTACTGGGCGCACACCCCCCACGGGGCACTAGTGCCCAATTAAAGCTAGATATAATACTGCCTAAGATAACCGCCTGCCAAGAGCCAAGAGCCAAGAGCGAGAACAAGTCGTCCGGGTGCTCCCGGATGGTGGGTAGAGCGCCACGGTACCTATCCGCTGTGCGGATTTACCCGTGCGGTCTTATGGGATTTGTCTTTCCTCCAATGCTTGGATGTCCTTGTTAACTGATGGACCTGATTCGGCCTCTGCTAGTGCTCCTGGCGGCGGGATGAGCTTCCAAGTAGGAGGCCAGTGCCCTAAACCGCCATGCTAGGGGCGGCCTGAGTTGCAGAGTCCGTCCAGTGTGGCGCGGCCAGGAGCGAGAGGTCGGGTGGTTGGGGACCGTTTAGGTTGTGGTTCTCATTAGGGTTACACAGGGGCATCTGACTGCCGGGGTTCAGCCGACGGGCCAGATCCAGCCCTAGTGTGGCCGGGACAGATAGAATATAGCAGTGAAGGGATGAGAGGCTGGTCTCACCACTCAAGGGCGTCCTTGGGGAGGCGGTAGCTCTTTCTCCTTCTGGGTACGCGGTGGTCATATTGCCCTAGTGTGTTCACTAGGTGGTTGGGATGGGATGTAATCCTGGCATACAATGTGCGCGAGCGTTCACGCACAACGTCCTCAACGTAAGGTATGCCAGAATGGGAGTGTAGGATGTGTGAAGGAAACATACGTTCGGTATCACAGATCATCCTAAGCGCCCTGTTCTGCACGGCTTGCAGTCTGCGGATGGTGGTACGAGCCACCGATCCCCAGACCTCGCATCCATACAGGATCAGTGGCGGGATTATCGCACGATACACCCGTAGTTTGAGGCGTGTGGGCATGGTCGATCGGAATATGCGGTACAGGTGCCTAAGCGCTGCATGGCCGAGGCTGATTTTTTCACGGGCATGTGGGGTGAATGTGATGCCGCGGTCCAGTCGGACACCCAGGTATCGGACCTAAGGAATCCTACAATCGACATTTCTTTTATACTGCCCAGATAAAGCCGCACTAAGCGGCTAAGTGCTGGGCAGCAAACACTCCGCCCAGGTAAACCTGGGTGACTCGCATCTTCTGCTGGTCTGCTGGAGAGAGGAGAACCGTGGTAGAAGGCACTGCTTTAGCCGATCAGAGAAAACCAAGGGAAAGCTACAGTTAGAGTGGACGGCACCAGAGATCGGACTAAGGACCTCCGCAATGCGAGCCTCTCACGTCACTATGAAGCCACCTCACTTACTACTTGTAGCAGTGGCGGAAATGATTTTACTCGAGTTTCAATGGGAAAATAATATTCCTTATTAATTGACAAGGCAAAGAAGCTGTTTAGGTTTGTTACAGAAATTAAATCCACATACTCTGCTTCTGAAAGATTGAAAGAAATATACCTTAAAATTTATTAATAGTGAGAGACAAAAAAACAAAACCTGAAAATCTGGTCCATACATAACTAAATTTGAATTCTAGAAATTCACGCTGGCCAAGAATCTGAGGTGCTAACCTGGATTTAATTCAGGAACGAAAGTCCGCCTACGTGGTTTGGAGACCCAGCGTCATTGTTCATTCAATTAATGAAGTGAAGGAAGACGCCTATTAGGAACGAGCTCTGATTTAACTGAAGTGTCATCTATAGAATACAAAGCAGCGCGCAACAACCCTTAATCTCTACTTAAGATCTCGCCCAGCAGTTGCTGCGACTGTGATTTTCTACAGCGAAGAATCAACTAATGTAGAGATAAAAATATGCACATACTTTCCTGGAAAACAGGTTTGTCTTCGCGTTTTTCTTTTAATTCCCATTTATGTATGCACATTGCAAAATATCTGACCTATTACGGTTTATATTGCTTGTGACGTTCACATGTCAGATACATGTGTCACTATTACCTTCTCAATTCCGCTTCTGATAATATTTTATATTACTTAAATAGGATCATCATGTGTTCTAAAGGCCAAAAGAATGGCTGGTGACTCAGTTGGTAGCGCTTGTAGCCCGCATTCGGAAGATTTGTGTATTTTGGAATGTTCTCTACGTCATATTCTTATGTTCTATTATGCCTCCAAATTCCAGCACAAGTTAGTTCACTTCTAATTTCGAATATATGGCTAAAACTTTATAAAACATTTGTAACAAATTATTTTCTCGACACCAATATACTATATTACACAAGAAAATATTAATTTTTACTACCGTTGAGCTGAGAAATACATACAAATGCATATTCTAGATGCAACCGTGAATCTTAATAAACCTTACAAGGGGCCATCGCTGTACTCACACTACTACGCACCTGAAAAATTGACAGTGAGGTGTGATCCATATAAATCTGAACCATTTAAATACGCCATAACATTCGAACCAATAACAGGACACACGTGAAACTTTGGGAGAATATAATACACAATTGGGAGATTACATTAAACTATTTGCATCTCAGAGAAATTGTTGGAAGTGTCCTCCACCAGCATCTATATATGTTTGCACTCGTCTCACCATATTCACTGGAGTTTTACGGAGAGTATCTTCGCTAATGTTACTTATTATGGTTCGAATGGATTTCTTGAGGACATAAATTGTCCGTGGCCTATTCTTTTATACTCTATTTTTTAGATACCGCTACAAGAAAAGAAAAACAGGCGAGGTTAGGTCAGGGGATCTGGGAGGCCACAGATCTTTTGAGATTATTATTATCCTAAAATAATTAGTATTATCCTAAAATTAATATACTATGGATGTATCTATCCACATCTAATCTATGGAATAGAAATATGGGGTTCAGCAGCCAAAACACACATGGATAAACTGCTTATTTACCAAAAAAAGTGTGTTAGGGTCATGTATAATCTAAAAGCAAAAGAATCTTGCAGGGATACCTTTTTAAATAAAAAAAATAATCACCATCTACTCTCTGTATGCTTATACAGCTATAATGTTTATTGTGGACAAGTGTAATCCAGTTAAAAACAGTCAGGTACATGAACATAACACCAGAACCAGTATGAATTACTATAGAGATAGTGCAATTAAAACGGTCTCTTAAAAGGATGTACATATACTAGGAATTAAGCTTTACAATAAACTGTCATCTGATATTAAATCAATAGCTAGCATCTCAAAACAGCAGTTGAAATGGAAGTTAAAGTCTTTCCTCATAAATAAATGTTTATATAACTTAAATGAATTATGCCATTTCAGCTTTAATTATACTTGAAAGTGATAAATTCATTAAGCTGATTAAGGGATCATGTGTAGAATTAGTTTCTAATGCTGTAATTGACTCTGTAAATTAGATTCTAATGTTGAAGAATTGACTATGTACAAGTAGTATTAATGATGAAAAATTGACTATGTCAGAAATTGTAACCAACAATCTATTGACAATATTTATTTGCTTTTTCTACTTTAGACTTTTGTTGGATCTTGTATCTGTTACAGTTTTTAGTCTTATGTAACCTTTTATATTTATCTTTATATCTTGAACTGACGTGTTCTATAACATATGTATTATGTTCCAAAGGATGAAATAAATACAATACAATTATAAAAGAAACTGCTTACAAGTTCCATGGTGTCACTGGATATAGCACGTTGCTCCATCTTGCTGGAAATAACCTTCTCTCAGTTCGATATAATCTCCGTAAAACTTCAGAGAATATGGTGAGACGAGTGCAAACATATATAGATGCTGGTGGAGGAATACTTCCAGCATTTTCTCTGAGATGTAAATACTATAATGTAATCTCCCAATTGTGTATTATATTCTCCGAAAGCTACACGTGTGTCCTATTATTGGTTCAAAATTATGGCCTATTTAAATGATTCAGATATATATGGATCGCGCTAACCCCTGCTGTATATAAACCATGTGCACCAAAAAATCTACTGCGGAGTGGAACCTCAACCCCCTAACTGAAGCATGCGACCACTTGCAAGTAGCTGCTGGACATCCACGGTCAGCTCTGTTACGGGTGTGGGGGAAATCGCTCCTTAAGTATGCCAAATGTACACCGCTGGCGGTCAGAGGTAAACATTACCTCCCGTATAAATCTGTGATATCTTGCCTATTTGTTCCCACGTATTCTAGACTGATTTTCGGGAACTTCCAGCAATACTTCATACCCGATTTTTGGCACACAGGCCAAGACGACGCCAGCAAACTTTCTAGCGAATACAGGTATGGGTATAGTGATAGTTCCCTTGTTAGTATTTATGTTTCACACTGAAGCCTGTTTGTTGGCAATGCCACGCGGATGCAGGTGAATGTCGCCGTGGCCTATTTCATTTATTATGCATTTGTTGAAGATGGTGCAAGCAGATATATTGGATGCCAAAAGAAAGGTCAACCAAGAAGTTGAATCGAAGAGTTTGAAGGCGCTTGATGCTGCCAACGATGGTGAAGACACTTCAAGTGGAAAAAACTTGATGTGAAGAAGAAAATGGTAAAATGTCTTTGAAAATAATACTGGGAAAGTAGGATTAGGATTCGGTAGTTAGGCCACCATGCTGAGCTCATTGTGCCTATGCCCCCAAGGGGGACACCCCGGGAGGAAGGATGAGGTGAGAGGAGACAGAGGGCGGCTGACCAAAGGAGCCACAACAGTGCAGAAGGCAGGGTCCCTACAGTTTACAATTTACAATGGGAAAGTAACGCAGTCGTTCAATGTTCTGATCATACTGTGCAAATTAACGTTACTTAATTTTTCATTATACTTTATGTGATCTTGAAAACAAAAGAAATAAGTTCAACGAGAAAACATAGAAACTTCTTGTATATCACAATTTGATTAGTCGAGGCTGTTTAGTAAGCCTTGTGTTTATTTGTAGGCTGCGCCGTGGCCGAGCGATTAGACCGCTTGGCTGTTACCAAGGCGGCCCGGATCCAAGCCCAAGTCATCGCAAAGTGAGATTTGTGGTAGACAACATCACTGGATTGGGTTTCCTCCGGGTCCTCTGGTTTCCCCCGTTAGCACTCCACTAATTTCTCCGTTATAAATCTTTCCTATCATTTCATCTTGCTCTTATTGTCATTCACTTCTCTCACTCTCATACCAGGCATTGGGCTGATCTCCCAGCCTGGATTCTCTCTCTCTCTGAACCAGAGATTCCATTCCTCAACCCTCCCCCTGTAGGCTTAAGGGTTAAGAGGAACATGTAGTGGTATGCGGGAACAGTTAAAGATAGAAAGAAAGTGTCCATTTTTATGATTAATATTTTGATAATGGTATAAGATGCGATGAGCGGTTGGAATTTTGCATTATATTATATTTCCGTGATTTTCGAGTTTCCTAAAGATGTTAGTTGTAGTTTTGCAAATGCGAAAAATGCTATATGTCGATATAGACTAATAAGCACCGCCAATGCTCGCCTCGGTAGCATAGAGGTAGCGTGTCTGCCTCACATTCAAGAGGTCCCGAATTCGAATCTCGGTGATGGTGAGTTATCTGCATAAGTTTTTTCCGGGGTTTTCCCTTATCCTGAAAGATGAATGTCGGATAACTCTAAGATCAATGGACCCTGCTCTCATTTGAACATCATTTTACCCATTCCGTTCATCGTCAGCGGGCCCAAATGACGTCGTTGTCGACGGGCCCTAAAACACCACTAATCCAATCCAATCCGTTCATCGTCAGATATGACTTGACGTTGGAGGAAGTAAAAAAAGCACCGCCAAAGACTGACAAGCGTAACACAAGTACAAGTACACCAGCAATATCCTTATGTCACTGGTTATATAAGCTAAGGTATCTGATTCTCGGGAGGTTTCGTTAGGGTTAGCTCTTTTTATAAATGCTTAGATTAATTAGCCATTTTCTGTGGAGTAATGCACTATCAACAGTTCATTGTCTCAGCATTGGCATTTATATCAGGGAGGCGAAAATGAAAAGGAAAACAACGCAAATCAGACATCGCTAATCCGTGATTCCAATTCTACAGTCTTCTATTGTAATAAAATCAAGACATGTAGGCCGAAAACCAGGTCACATTTGTAATAGAGAAGGCAGTGCCGAAGGTTCTGCATTTCATTCCCACACCCTCCAATCTGCTTCTGTTAACCTAGCAGCGTTTCTCAATACGTGAGAGTTCAGATTAGGTTAGATATTTGCTCCTATGTTGAGCCCTTCTTTTTTTGGAGGGGGAGGGGAAAAAGGATAACATAAGTGGTAGCGATTCTTACAATGTAAACACACAAAGAAGGAAATTGAACTCTCTTGGAAAAATGAGCAACTGGGTGGGACTGCCCTTTTATGTGTGTCACAGGATAGCTACTATACAGGGATTAGGACTTCCCTCTCCTCGTATCCTTGACTGTTACCGTACACGATCCCACTGTCACTGAAACCTTCCCTTGAGGAAATTCTTAGGCCCGGTTGCATAAAAGATAATCTAAGTTCAAGCATATGAAAATGATCTTCAATGAAGCTGAACTTAGAATTTTGTTTGTATAAACATTGATCTAAGTTCATGGCCTCTTGATCTAAGATCAAATCTAACTGGTGAATTTTATACAGTTAACTTGATTGAACTTAGATCAGTAGAAGTGCAGAATTTACAAAATAGTTTCTGAGAAGAAATAAGTAGTGCAGCTTTAAATAAATAGTAAATAAAGAATTTTTTGTGGTTACTTGTACAAATAATTAGCCTCTTTATTTCACAAATGTATGTTAAAGATGCATTGTTTGTGTTCATAATCTATACATTTTTATTATTTTCTGAATTCAGATTACTCTGATATCTCTGATGATTAGAATTTTTAATTTGAAAGGAATAGTTGGAATAATAGTCAGGTAGCCGCTGCTGTAGAATTTTATCAGGAGTTATTATTGCACATCCAGTACCATGATCCGTTTTTGATCCATCAGTGTAAATAAACTGATAATTGGGGAAGTTGTTGCACATTTCATAAAATAGTGTTTGGTAAACAATTGCAGCGGTATTCCATTTCTGGTGAGTTGTTAGGTCAGTATATATCTTGTATAATTGGTAGAATAACTACATATAGCACTGTTATTCTTGAAATATAAATATTAGAACAGAGCAATGCAAATTTTGATAAACCAAGGCCGCGACCTTCTCTTGTTCCCGTCTTGATCAATATTATTTAACTTCATCCGGGCTTTCATTATAGAAATTCCAATCCGTATTATGCATTTATATAATCTGTACTTGCTTGTTTCAATAATGTTTAGAACCGTTCAATACTTAAACTAATATGTAAGAAGTCTGACTTTTCTTACCTTTTATATAATTAAATACCGAAGAATGTCCATAAGAAAACCCGGAAGTTCGTTGATACAGTTTATTCTGAAACAAAAGAAGGATGATATGTTTTAGTCCTGAATTACTTATACATTAAAATTTGTTTTGCAAACTTGTCGATTGCATGATTTATAACCATTTCAGTACTGAGTGGGTCTGAGTTGCGCTGATCCCACGGTTATGGATTTAAACCTGGCTCAAATCGACGCTTTTTAAGTATGCTTTGAAAACTCAGCCCTATGTCAGTAGGGGACGAAATTACAGCACACCGGCGTCGCCGATAGAGCCTGACAGTTAATTAACAGTCTCGCTAATAAACAAAATGTTTATTTATTTTATGAAAATTACGAACTAAAGGTTTTACCAAACTCTTTACCTTGTTCTAGACGTTCTCGGGCTTCGAGCCAGGTAAGCAGAAGTTGAGACATCGACGTTTCGGGAGCGGACATCTCTCCCATCTTCAGGATGTTGAATGACTTAGGGCTGGGGTGACCCATATATATATATATATATATATATATATATATATATATATATATATACTGGTGACCCATATATATATACTGGTCGCCAAGAAAGTGACGCGGACCTATCAGCGAGCGGGTCACCCCAGCGGGTCACCCCAGCCCTAAGTCATTCAACATCCTGAAGATGGGAGAGATGTACGCTCCCGAAACGTCGATGTCTCAACATCTGCTTACCTGGCTCGAAGCCCGAGAACGTCTAGAACATATACGCCACCAGGAAAGATTCAGCTCATATTTAACCTCTTTACCGATAGTAAAGATAAAGATATGATAGTAAAACGCTCAGCTGTTTCACTTTTCCATCTTAGAATTGACTGAAAAAAATTTACTACCTTTTATATTTTGATATACGGGGGGGGGGGGGGACCCAAAAGAAACCGGACTCCGAGGGTCCTGCCACTCGTAGACGTAGTGCAGGGTTCTCACGCTAGATGGTGTTAGTAGAGACCTTCATGAAACAGCTGTGCAGACGGCGTCAGTGTAGAGCTGAACGTGCAAGTGTGGTAAACGATGACCATTGTATTTTTTATGTTCGTGGAGTTGTGCAACGGGAATTCATACCCCCTGGCCTCCCGTAGGGGCGGGGATCCGTCCCCTTCAGCTGCCAAAGTGCGGGCACTGCGGACCCTTAGCACACGTGGTACCTCTGACGTTACTAGAGGAACCTCGGGCCGAACAGCCGAGCCCCTCCTTCGGGAGTTGTTCGGATTGGGATGGTCTCGAGGGGGCATTGTGTTCCCGATACCCGTGGGAATCGGGTACGTCTTCGGACGGGGTTGAGGGAAGCCATTAAGTTTCCGGGTACTAGCCTGCTAAGCTAGTAGAAGGTGTGCTAGATCACCAGGCGGCCCCACCGAGGTCATATCGGTAGTCTTCACCTTGAGTGTTGACGCGCGTAAGTGGCGTATCCACTTTCATCCCGTCTTGTGTCCATAGGACCAGATGGGGGGGGGGGCTTGTTAGGTAACTAGGTCTTGCCCTACGGAAAGCCCCACGGAGGATGCCGAGCACCCTTTGGGACAGCTCGGATACTTCCAGGTTGAAAGAGGCCCGGGTCTTGTTCCTACGGGTTCAGGGCTAATGGGAGTAGAACCTCTGGTCTCAACCCCCTGGCCAGACTATTAACCAGCACTTTTACTTGGATGTTTTAAGGCGTCTGTGAGAGAATGTGAGGAGGAAACGCCCGGAACGTTGGCGATGAGGTGACTGGTTCCTACATCACGACAACGCTCCAGCATACACGGCCTTACGAGTGACCCACTATTTGACATCTCAGAGGTGGTCTGTCGTTCCCCAAGCTCCGTATTCGCCAGACCTAGCCCCGTGCGACTTTTTCCTATTTCCACGAATGAAACAAAAAAAAAAAAACGCTAAATGGGAGCGTTATGACGATGTGGAGGCGGTAAAAACAGCTTCGCAAAGGGCACTGGACAATATCAAACTTGAAGAGTTCCAAACATGCTTCCAACAGTGGGAAAAGAGACTTGAACAGTGAATCGCATGTAATGGAGAGTATTTTGAAGGTGTAAATGAGTCTAATAATTTGCACACGTCTGTAAACGCCAAGTCCATGATCTATAGCGAATGCCTTCCTCTGCATTTTCATTTGTGGATGCTTGCTTTAGATAAATAAGTTTTACATAGAATGGACTTAGTGATGGGTTTTCCAAAATAGTACACGCAGGTTTAATAGATATTCCTGTGCTCTAGTATCCCATTTTAATTGCTCGATTTATCGCTGAAGAACGAGCTGAAAGTTTAGTACTATCCAGAAAAACGCCAGGTTCGTCTGACTTTACTACGTTATCGCGTCTGTTTAACTGCTTCTATAAGCCCTGAAACTGCATAATCACTTTGTCAGGCTTAGTTCTCAAATATGTCTTGATTGATTGGACATAAGCTATGTGACATATGACAAAGATTCAGTGACTGGAGTTGGCGAACAAAATGAAAATGAATATGAACCACATTAATCTACTTTTTTCCTGTCAATGAAATTAAGATTTGTGTGTAGGCCGAATACCCGTATGGGATAAGCAAAGCTGCATCCCAGGCAACAAAATGATCGAACCGCTGATGGGCGACACTGTCCTAGATCGAATACAATCTCCCAATCGGCTTTCATTTGGGACCTTGTAAACAATGACCTTTGATGGGACATTAATTTCCCCTGCAGACATACAAACAGCGATGGTTGACAGCGCATCTCTTTCAGCTAATGTTATGTTCCCCTTCTTCTCAAGGTGAAGACTTCTCTGTCCTTTCGCTTGATGACTGAGAGTTGGGACTTCTTTTTGGAAGAAATGAAAACACTTTTTGAGTGTTCTTTACACTCCTTTAATCTCCAAACTCTGCTGATCGACATCTCTTGCTGTCTTAGCCCGCTGTTTTTCCTGCTTTACTTTGCCTAGATGCTTCATATTAGCTGAGGTAAAGCTCCGTAGAATTATTTCACACATTTCAGCTCAAGGTACAATAGGTAAAGAGAATTCAAACAGTCAGATGTTTAAAAGCCTGTGGCTCCTTTTGCTTATTCATTTCTAACACCCCTTTACTATTACATTTTTATCGGGGCTTTGGTGAAGTATTAGATGGTACTCTTTGAAGTTTCTCATGAAGAGATTAAACAGAACAATATAAAACTCCTTCTGAATGAATAGGACTTCATAGACTATCCTCAGAAAATTCGAATTATACATTTAATTTGTCAAGTAAATCTATCAAATAAGCAGCATTTTAATTAAAATATTTAAAGGCATTTTAGAGAGAAAAAGAAGAGTAAAAAATATTGTCCATGTAACGATATTTTGGCGGGAATACTCACATCCGTTTTGAAGTTCTTGCTGATATAAAGTTCGTCACTCTCTATAACTAATGGTGGTTTAATATTGTTAGCATTCAGATAACGCAAGGAAAAACTAAACAGGCAAAGTTTCCCTATGATTGGAGACACTTTGACCACCACATTAATATTCATTTAAATATTTGTGAATTTCAAACACGTTCAAAGTTCAGCTTTTAATAAGTAAACTCTGACCATACAAAATAACACTTAAGAAGGAAAAGAAAGGAGGAAGGAAGGTAGGAGGGAGGGGAGGGAGGAAGAGAAGAAGGGAAGGGAAGGAAAAGGAAGGGAAGGAAAGCAAAGGAAGGAAGCAAGCAATCAAGGAAGAAAGAAGCAAGGAAGGAAGCAAGTAAGCAAGGAAGGAAGCAAGTAAGCAAGCAAGCAAGGAAGCAAGCAAGGAAGGAAGGAAGGAAGGAAGGAAGGAAGGAAGGAAGCAAGCAAGCAAGGAAGGAAGCAAGGAAGCAAGCAAGCAAGGAAGGAAGCAAGCAAGCAAGCAAGGAAGGAAGGAAGCAAGCAAGCAAGGAAGCAAGCAAGGAAGCAAGCAAGAAAGGAAGCAAGTAAGCAAGCAAGCAAGCAAGGAAGCAAGCAAGTAAAGAAGCAAGCAAGCAAGGAAGGAAGCAAGCAAGCAAGCAAGCAAGCAAGCAAGCAAGGAAGGAAGGAAGCAAGCAAGCAAGCAAGGAAGCAAGCGAGCAAGGAAGGAAGTAAGGAAGGAAGGAAGGAAGCAAGCAAGCAATCAATCAATCAAGGAAACAAGCAAGCAAGCAAGGAAGGAAGGAAGCAAGCAAGCAAGCAAACAAGCTAGGAATGAAGCAAGGAAGCAAGCAGGAAGGAAGGAAGTAAGCAAGTAAAGAAGGAAGCAAGCAAGCAAGGAAGGAAGCAAGCAAGCAAGCAAGCAAGGAAGCAAGCAAGCAAGCAAGCAAGCAAGCAAGCAAGCAAGCAAGCAAGCAAGCAAGCAAGCAAGGAAGGAAGGAAGCAAGCAAGCAAGCAAGGAAGGAAGCAAGCGAGCAAGGAAGGAAGTAAAGAAGGAAGGAAGGAAGCAAGCAAGCAATCAATCAATCAAGGAAACAAGCAAGCAAGCAAGGAAGGAAGGAAGCAAGCAAGCAAACAAGCTAGGAATGAAGCAAGGAAGCAAGCAAGGAAGGAAGGAAGTAAGCAAATAAAGAAGGAAGCAAGCAAGGAAGCAAGCAAGCAAGGAAGGAAGCAACCAAGGAAGCAAGCAAGCAAGGAAGGAAGCAAGGAAGGAGGCAAGGAAGTAAGGAAGGAAGCAAGCAACAGGGAAGGAAGGAAGCAAGCAAGGAAGTAAGGAAGGAAGGAAGCAAGCAAGCAAGCAAGCAATCAAGGAAACAAGCAAGCAAGGAAGGAAGGAAGGAAGCAAGCAAGCAAGCAAACAAGCAAGGAAGGAAGCAAGGAAGCAAGCACGGAAGGAAGGAAGTAAGAAAGCAAGTAAAGAAGGAAGGAAGCAAGCAAGCAAGCAAGGAAGCAAGCAAGCAAGCAAGGAAGCAAGCAAGCAAACAAGGGAACGAAGGAAGGAAGCAAGGGAGCAAGGAAGGAAGGAAGCAAGCAAGCAAGCAAGGAAGGAAGCAAGCAAGCAAGCAAAGAAGCAAGGAAGGAAGCAAGCAGCCAAGCAAGCAAGAGAGGAAGGAAGCAAGAAAGCAAGCAAGCAAGCAAGCAAGCAAGCAACCAAGCAAGCAAGCAAGGAAGGAAGGAAGGAAGGAAGGAAGGAAGGAAGGAAGGAAGGAAGGAAGGAAGCAAGCAAGCAAGCAATCAAGCAAGGAAGGAAGCAAGCATGCAACGAAGGGAGGAAGGAAGCAAGCAAGCAAGAAAGCAAGCAAGCAAGGAAGGAAGCAACCAAGCAAGCAAGCAAGGAAGCAAGGAAGGAAAGAATGAAGCAAGGAAGCAAGCATGCAAGGAAGGAAGGAAGGAAGGAAGGAAGGAAGGAAGGAAGCAAGCAAGCAAGCAAGCAAGCAAACGCAAGCAAGGAAGGAAGGAAGGAAGCAAGCAACAAGCAAGCAAGGAAGGAATGAAGGATAGAAGAAAGGGAGTAAAGAACGTTGCTAGAACCAAATGTGGTTTCAAAGAAACCTATCAGCATGACGTATTATGGATACAACTGAATGTATTTAGAAATAATAAGATACTGTTATTTTGTGTTATTAAACTTAACAAACAAGGACGTTTATCGAGCTTTCAAATCGCGTATTTTCGGAGAAAATGTAAAAGTGAGTGAAATGTAAAGGTTACTCTGCTGGTTGTAAGAGGATGTATAAAGCCTTTGTAACAATAATCTGTAGTAATAAACGACAGAGTTGACAGGAAACCATACAAATATAACATCAATTGTTTCCTCAGTCTGAACCAATATGCATCGGCAACTTCTCTGCCTCAGGTGTTACACAGATTTGTCTATAAGAAAACATGCAGGCGCAGGTAATGTGGCGCCTGACAACAGATATTTGCAATAATAAAATCTTGCTTTTCAAATGTTTTAAAGATAATTAATCTCCTTATTTGATTTATGTTATGCTAATTAGTCTACCATTCTGAAGTTTATGGCTATAGCTAAGGATCAGTCGCATATCCTGACAATTTTGCAAAGGCTGCAACATTACAGAAAAATGATCAAGATGTTTACAGTTTCTTTCCGAGCAACAAACAGGGCCAGCAGAAGAATTTACAGAAAGTTTCAGGGCGAGATAAACAAACTATTTTTATATAAAATTTAAAATTAAATAAATATACGTTAAAACCTCTTCATCTTGTTTTTCGTTTTGATTTTTTTTTTTAAATCGGAAGTCTTCCTTCTTTTTAACTAAGTGTAACTTGATCATCGAATGAACGTTATTGAAGATGTTTATTAAATACCCCTAATATAACATCACATTCGGAATCACTGAATATTAAGCATCAAAGTTCTCTGAAATGCACTTTGAATCCGCTGACACGTGGCGCATGCACTTCTCCGTTTCTCACAGATTGCCGACGTTAGCCGTGTTTATGAAGAGAAAGACCCAAAGTTCTTTTCGAAGAACTATAAGCCATCATCCGCACAAGCGCGCCATCCGTTATTCAGACTAGTAAACACTAGTGTGAAAGAGCAGTTAATATCCATTAATTGTACCTAATGGTGGTCCGAACTATAAAGCCCGGAAATTAAAGTACTTACAGCATAGTAAGTCGGCATTTAGGTAGTTGTCTCATGTGTTTATGAGAACTCCTAAATGGTTTACCGGGAGAAACACGAGTCAGTTGGAGAATTTAATGTCATATTGGCACGTTGGCCATAGTAGCTCAAATGGTTAGAGCGGCTGGACGGAAACCAGAAGATCCGTGGTTCAAATCCTGGCTATGGCATTGAATTTTTCAGTCTGGCTCTACCCTTTCATTCTAAGATCATCCTAAGATCGTATATGGCTTTATTAAATTATTCAAATGTTCACAAAACGTGCATATCTCAATACTAATTTGACTATTTTGAGGGTGGAATGTAATAACTTTCATAGTTATTAGTAATTGAGGAGTAGAAAGTATAAATTCAGAGCCGTGATCCGGATAGAGCGTCTACAGTTTAGCCACCATGACGGGATAACCTCACTTCTTACATAGCTCCTGGTGAACTCTCAAGGCGATCTCAGATACTCCAGACATCGAACAGACATGCGTTTTTATGTCTGACTCATCTCTCCGATTTAGAACATTGTGAGTGCTCTTTAAATGACGCGATATCTCGGAGGATTTGAGATCACCTAGATCGTTTTAAGTGCACATGAACCAGATCAAGAGCATTGGAACTCCAAGCCAAAGGCTGTGCTGGTGAATTATTCAAGTCTGAGTCTTTGCATTTAACATGGTTTTCTGGAATAAGGTGTAAAATGTATGAAGTTTATACAATAAAATTAATCTATAATGACGTATTACTTTTCATGCCCCTTATTTATAGAAGGACAAGTATGGTAAATAGGTAGGACACGTGGGGGCTTCGACGTCTTGCCCCATGTGGTTTGTTGTATGTGTACCCGGGGAGGGGGTGGTCAGTTGAGGGAAAGAAACAGCTTACAGCTTCTATAAACGCTTACAGAAATGAGTGAGAAATGATTTAATATCACGAAAGTCTATTTCTTAAGTGATCAGATGACGAAATATGTTATATAGGTACTGCCTCATAAGTAATATCGTTTTTTAAGAAAAACAATTATTTGAAACGTCTTCTGACTAGCAGTTAACTACTGTCAAGGTATAGACCATTAGATTCTATGGTCTTTGAACCATATTTCAACGAGGTTTATTATGCCACTATGGTACCAGTCTCTGGTTTTTGTTGCGAAAAATTCGGCGACACCCATTTGCACTGCTTCAATGTTTTCAAAATTTCTTCCACGTAGAAAATGGGCCAAGGATCGAAAAATGATGAGTGTTGTATGGTGGGTGTGGCAGCAGTTCGATTGCTCCCAATTCCTGAATTTTACCATAGTTGTTCGTGCAGTACAGGGTGTTGCATTGTCCTGCTGCAATAGAGGTCTATTTCGGCTAACTATTATCTGTTTCAAATGGGAGGGTGTTTGTCCTTGAGCGCTACTAGGCGAGCAACCAATCGGAGCCCTGCGGTGATGTCGTATTGCATTCCCGCTAAGTGGTGTGTGAGGAGCTCCAACCTAATCAATCTGTATGAAATATTATTCGCGCTAGACAAAAATTCAGATTTTGCAAAAACTGATCCATGTGGAAGGTAGAGAGTAATGTATCTAACATAATTATTAAAACCCCATGTGTTTAGCTCAAATAATTTTTCCAATACAAATAAATAAACCTCTATTAAATCGCGACATAAGCACTGTATGAATATCATTATTGGTTGGCATGTATGCGTGTACGTATATTTCTATTACTCAGAACTGAAACGTAAATGTTTGACATGACGTGTTAAAAGAATTACTTTGAATAATCCAATTCGAGCGAGAGGAATCAATTAATTTCCTGCTGTCCTGGCAGAACGTGTCTGGTCACATTATATCTTTGTTTATGAATGGTTTGTAATGTCTATTTAATCTAGAGAGTTCAAAGTGGTTGGTGTGTATGTATGTACATATACTTTTCATTACTCAGAACTGAAATTTAAACTACTGACATTACGTGATAAAAGAATTACTGTGAATAAGTCAAGTTTTTAAATTCATTTCCTGTTAGCCTGTGGAATGCTGTATGCTTATGTTTATGAATGAATGCTGGATAAGAAGTGTTTATTTACCCCGGAGAGTTCAGATCAATATCATTCAGTTGTTCTTTACACAACAGTAGGGTAAGAGTTAAATAGTGCAATGGCTTCTTGCGGTTAATTTAGTGGCGAGTCAAAAAGGAAGGTACTGCGAAGTCAGGCTTGAAGTATTATTTTTAAGAAGTACACGTTCTTAAAAAATTTATCGGAAACAGAACTAAAAATGAGTTATTGCAAAACGCACTTCAGTTTAAAAACACGGAAAAAGTGCATCAGTTGGATCAACTTGCAATTGACACGGGGCACGAGGTAGTACGCCTCCCACCTTCCTTGGTTCTACAGCTGGCTGTTCCTCTCTTCTTCACCGTGGTTCTCCTCTTTCACGTCTTTCTATCTGTTGTTTATTGCGTAGAGATTTTCTCGGCCATTTCTTCCAGTGTTCTAAAATCCTCAGGATCTCTGACGATATTATATACATATTTCCCTTGTAGCATACTTCTTTGGTGTTCTATATTTTTATCTTTGTTTTACACCTTGTTGTAATTTTAGTTTTATTCTTCTGTATCCAGCAAAGCCGCGTTGGCTATAACATTTCCCCACATCACGAAGACAATAATAAATACTGGAAAGAAATTAGCAACAGGGCGGGACTGCTGCACAGGGTTCTCAGCCTTAGTAATTAGCACTAGCCTCATACCGAATAAGAAAGAAAATGATGATCGTATATTTAAAGCTCAGAACAATTTAAATACAGAAGAATGTTCGAAACAATGAGCGGAATAGAAATTAGTGTAATGCATTGTAGGCAGGAAATTGAGTCAGATGCTCCCAAGTGGGTCACAAGTTGCTCTTGGACCAAACGAATGCTCTTCAAACCAATGCTCCGGGCATCTTCAAGCGACTTCCTTTTCTAATTTTCATTTTCAGTTGAAAATCCATTTAAACACCCGCACCCCGCTCCGCAGCACGTCTCAATCTACTGCGAAGAAGGTGCGGGCGTGTTAGAATTTGTGGAACGTGCTAAATATAACGTGGAGAGTCATCAACAAAACTCGTACGCTAAATCCAGCTATGAATTATCATAAGTAATCTAAAAAAAAAAAAAAAAAAAAAGGTTGTGTTATTCCAAAAAAGTAGCGAGAGGCTGCATGTCGGAAATGATTTTACGTAAGGAGTAATAACATCGCATTAGATTTGTTTTGACAATTTTACGAGGGCTGTTCAATAAAGAATGATCACCTTTTTTTAACAACGTACCTTTTCTCATCCTCGTAACTTTAATGGTCCTTCTCAAAATAGTCTCCCCTGAATGCGATGCACTTGTCCCAGCGTTTTTGCCAGTCTTCAAAGACATGCTGGAAACCATTTTTTGAGAGATCCTTCAAAATCGCCTCCGCAGCTTTCACTACTGCTTCTGATGGTGGATAATGCCTCCCGCGAAGGCGTTTCTTCAAGTTAGGGAATAGAAAAGAGTCACATGGGGCTAAATCCGGACTATAGGGAGAGTGAGGGATGCACTTCACGTTGATTTTTGCAAGATATTCAGCAACAACATTGGCAATATGTGGCCACGCATTATCGTGGTACAGCATCTAGCCTGCTTCACGGAAATGTGGTCTTTTGCGCCTGATATGAACTTGCAATGTTTTCAGGACATCCCTATAGTATTGTCCAGTTACTGATGTGTGTGCAGGTACAACATGCTGATAAACCATTGCACGAATATCAAAGAATGAGATGACCATAACTTTCCCAGCAGAAGCAACTACTTTTGCTTTTTGGGGGGTTGGTGATGAAGGACATTTCCACACTCTCCTTTGCTGTTTTCTCTCAGGAACAAAATGATGTAGCCAAGTTTCATCAGCATTGATTACGTTTGAAAGAAACTCCGGATCTTCCTCTAACATCAACTTTAACTGCATGCAGACATGGAACCCATCGCGCACAAACACGTCTCATGTGTAATGTTTCTGTCACCGACGTGTGGGTGTCACCTAATGAAATGTTCAGTATTTCTGAAAGTGATCTTAAGGTAATTCGTCGATCCTTTCTCATCAGTGTTGACGTTTTCTTCCGTAAGAGTAGTAACTGGAGCACCGGGTCCAGCTTCCTTTGAAATTGATTGTCTGCACCTTCGAGCTGTACTGTAGGGAAGAACAGACTGTCCATAGGCCTCCTGTAACACTGTATAGGTCTCAACTGAAGATTTGTCGAGACGAAAGCAGAATTTCAAAGCTGCATATTGTTCCTCGCGTGTTACCTACATTGCAGTGGTAGGCGATACTGAACATGTCTGAACTTACCTGGTTCTCACAGGCGGGAACCAGGAGTACCAACAATAAAACTACTACGGAGTGTTTGTTTCACATTAAGCTAAAAGAATTAATAATATTGAATTTTTGTGCGAAAAATTATGACCGTAAAAATTATGATATTCTTTATTGAACAGCCTTCGTAGTTTATGATACAGAATCAGAAGCTAAAACTAAATCAATGGTAAACGTCAATGATCGTTTACACTCATTATGACTCAAAATGATCGTTTAGGATTCGTAGAAAGGTATTTGTGATATGTTAAACAATTTTAACTCGTGTTTGCTATATCATATTCCTCATTGCAATGGGCTGGCGAAAAGAGCATTCTGCCGACACAGAGATCCCCAACATTTCACAGCCCTCTGCTTTTAAGAGCCCTTTTCAATAATCTAAATGCACAGCATTCCATTGGCAAGGCACCAAATGAATTAATTCGGGCGTTCAATGTACTACATGGAACGTGCTCCCGTTAGCTCTTCACACTCTCCAAAAGCGATGGTTGAAACAGAGGTATAACTTCATCATTGGCGTAACCAGGGGATCTACACTATCGTCTAACGTCCTGGTCAAGTTAGGACAATAGTATTTATATTTTTGTACTAAAGTAATATCAATGTGTCAAAATATAACAACTGTGTTACAAAACATATTTTTGAGAAAAGAAATTAGGACTTTTTGCCATTCCCAAGATAATAGACATCTCTAACGGAAATCTAACAGTTTGTCATTTTCTGACGTGGTATCAACGTCCAGTTAGTTTCTCAGGATGTCATGTTTATGACATTTGAAGAACAGTGTTTAGCAAACCACTTTTAAACAATTGACTATCGTTTCGGTTTCTTATATCCCCATTATGTACAATTAAATGCAGCTCAGTCGGTATGCCTGCCGTGCTGCGGGTCCCGGTTCGATTGCCAGCAGTCGGTGTGGAGATTTTTCTCCGACCAAGATAATTCCCCATCTTTCTCAGAGTCTGGAAGTATGAAATGAGAGTATGACTGTGTGCGTGATCTAATGATTAAAGCCCAAAGAATACGAGTTAACACCTTCGATATGTTACAAAGGGGAACGGCCGCCGATATGACCATTGTAGTAAAATGAAATGAAATGTGTAGTGTTTAACGCCTGCTTTTACTACATACGGCACCGCAGATGATGGTACATGAGATGAAGATGGAGCACCGGTGGAATGAGATGGTGGGGGAAACCGGAGGTCCCGGAGAAAAACCGCTCCATCGCCGTGTTGTCCACCATAAATCTCACTTTGCGGTTACCTGGAATCGAATCCGAGCCGCCTTGGTGAGAGGCAAGCGGTCTAACCACTGAGCCAGGGCGCGGCCGTTGCAGTTAAGCGGAACAAATAAAAAAATGCAATGCATAATGAAACTGGACTGAACTGGATTCCGCTACGGAGGTGATTCGGCACAGAGGTCAATACTTGATCTATTGTACCCTGCCCCCAAGTGGAGGCTCCTCCGGGAGGAAGGATGAGGCGAGAGGAGACAGAGGGTGGCTGCCCCAAGGAGCCACAATAATTCAGAGGTCTGGGGTAATACTTTACCAATTGGAAATATCCCGGTAGGCCAGAACAACCGCTATCCCACCCTATTGTGGTCCAGAAACGGTCCACCAGACCATCCAACCGGAAGGGGAAATTCATCCTACCATGCAACGCGGAAACAACCACCGGCACCTCTACCCTGAAAGAGACCACCAGATGAGAGATGATGTCAAATGACAATGAAGGTGAAATGGACGGACAATATAATTAACCTAGCCAGCACTCGCCTGATGACCCGGGAAACCCCAGAAAAACCCATGGGTCACGTGGGCCGACTACGGGAATAGAACCCGGACCTTCCAAATGGGGGCAACAGACGAAACTACCTGAGCTATCTCATTCGGTGTAATGAAACTATTTCTGCATGGGTCAACAGTTAACATAAAGAATGGTGTGTATAAATATATAAAAATAAGTAGTAAGGTGGAGAGAACGCCATGTGAATGTCAGTTTTTATTCCGCAGTAATTCGCTATTCCTTCTTTCTCGTGGCCGTGCAAAGAAGTGTCAAAGACATTGCACAACCATAAGTTTTTTAAAAATGTGAAAATCACTTTAGCTTACCTATAGATTAACACTGATGTTTGCTGTTGTAATTGAGGTTTTGTTTCCATTTAAATGCATTTCTTATCACTAGATTATAAAAAATCACTAGTTTCCGCCAACTGCTGCTCTTTGAAGCACGTACTATTCTGACTTTCCATGTTTTGCTAAGTACACGAGATGTGGCTGTTGCACAAGTTCATGCTTCACAGCACGATTCTATTTTCAGCCCCATTTTTTCGCGACAGGCGAACTCCTGACTCGGCTCACTCTGACGTTTGCGTATGTTCAAATGTGGCGGTACTGAACTTCTAAATTTGATAGCGTACTCTGCAAACAATCCTTCCATAACTGTACGTCCAAATAAGGAACGTACGCAGAAGGGTTCAAGTCTCAACCCTCCAATACCCTGTAACGCTGAACCATGAAAGACATTAATTGCATTTTATTTCATCTCACCTTGGGAAGCAACTGTAAAATACGATTAACTTGATCCATTTTGGGATATTGCTTGAAAAAGTTCAGAACGATTGGATGCCGACTGCATCGTTTGGAATAGTTTGAAACGTGAATGTCTTGAAAAAGTTCCCAGAAACACGTGATTTCAAAGTCATTTTATTCTGCATTTTAACCTACAGTTTATAAATATAGATATATATGACATAACATTCAAAACAGTTTTTGTACTTAGGTTACGAGATGAAAACAAATAAACAGTTTTAGTTTTAATGCGAGAAAGTAAATAAATGGAGAGGAGCGTATTGTGGAATAGTCGGGAAATATGGAATACCGAGATTTCGGCTCTGTTTGCTGCTGCTATCACATGGGAGAGCCATGAAGCAGTCAAGAGACTCTCATAATGTATTGCTGTAACAGTTGACATCTGTTGTCATTTCACTCGCTACAGAATAAAGTGTTTTGTGATATTCAAGATTTTTCAGGCAAATTTTTAAGCATTTTAACCCAATAGTAAGCATGTGACCTGAACATTGACGTTAAGCGTAAGGTACATTAAAACAATTGTACTTTTTTATATTGTGGTCTCTCTCTCTCTCTTTTTTTTTTTTTTTTTTTTTTTTTTTTTTTTTTTTGCTGCCAATTACTTTAAAGGCTCATCCAAGATGGTTTGTGGAATACCAGGTATTTCTTAATGTTTGACATAAAAGCACGAGGTTTTTCTTGACAAGTGCCTTCACTTATCCTCATAATTTTGTGGTCCTCAAAATAGTCTCCCCTGAATGCGATGCACTTGTTCCAGCGTTTCTGCCAGTCTTCAAAAACATGCTGGAAACCATTTTTGAGAGATCCTTCAAAATCGCCTCCGCAGCCTTCACCACTGCTTCTGATGATGGATAATGCCTCCCACGAAGGCGTTTCCTCAAGTTAGGGAATAGAAAAAGGTCACATGGGACTAAATCCGGACTATAGGGAGGGTGAGGGATGCACCTCACGTTGATTTTTGCAAGATATTCAGCAACAACATTGGCAGTATGCGGCCGTGCATTATCGTGGTGCCGCATCGAGCCTGCTTCATGGAAATGTGGTCTTTTGTGCCTGATATGAACTTGCAATGTTTTCAGGACATCACTGTAGTATTGTCCAGTTACTGATGTGTGTGCCGGTACAACGTGCTGATAAACCATTCCATGAATATCAAAGAATGAGATGACCATAACTTTCCCAGCAGAAGCAACCACTTTTGCTTTTTTGGGGGGTTGGTGATGAAGGAGATATCCACACTGAGCTTTGCTGTGTGCTCTCAGGATCAAAATGATGTAGCCAAGTTTCATCAGCAGTGATTACGTTTGAAAGAACCTCCGGATCTTCCTCAAACATCAACTTTAACTGCACGTTACCTCTATTGCAGCGGTAGGCGATACTGAACATGTCTGAACTTACCTGGTTCTCACAGGTGGGAACCAAGTGTACCAACAACGAATCTACTACGACTTGTTTATTTCACATTAAGCTAACAGAATATAAGTTTGAATTTTAGTACGAAAAATTATGACCGTAAAAAAATTATGATCATTCTTTATTGAACAGCCCTTGTATAAGATACACAAACGGGGTATTTCAAATAAGACCCTAGTGGTTTACCGGGAAAATATATGGGTCAATTGGAGAATTTATGTGTCATGACGGCACTTTGGCCATGGTGGCTCAATGGGTAAGAGCGACTCAAAGGAGATCGGGAGATACGTAGTTCAAATCCCGGCCATGGCACTGAGTTTTTTTGGTTCACTCTATCTTTGTAAAAATATAATATTCCAAAATATACAACACAGATAAAGATAAAATGGACTTTTGAGTACAATATTGCGGCTAAAATATAAATTATTATTAGCTATATAAATACACATTTAGCCTAACTTATATCAAAAGTATATTTCTTTTAAAATTTAAATTCATTGAAAGGCAAGCAAAACCTACTTTTTCTGTTATTCGAGATTTGGTCTATGGTCTAGGTCTATCAATATTTGTTTATGTGACCCTTTTTTTTTCTATTTTAAAACAATTATGCTTCGTTTTGTGAAATGTAGTTAATTTGTTTAGGGTTTAAACCACCTTTTCCATAATACTCTGCTATTTCATATTAACATTTGTAACAATCTTATGACAACAAAATGAATAGAAGTTTCTTTTTTACAAGTGACAGGCAGTTCATCACAATTAATGTGTCAATTTTTATTTAAAAACAGTTAAAAACCACATTTTATTTCTTCAAACATTCTCAGATGTAGACGATTTATCCGACCTTCTAATACAAACAGCAGATGTTTCAGTCTTTGTTGGTTACACGGCACACTCTGCAGTGAGTAACTGCCACTTGGAACAGCACTTCTCCTGTTTCCTATGAAATGGTTTTATCCGCTTGAACGTTTACGGCTGTTTCTTGTTAATCCCCCAAGCTGGTACCAATTTACACGCAAGCGTCCTGAATCATTTAAGCACGCACGCATTCTTGGGAGGCACACGACTGTTTAATGAGAGAAATTTAGCCACTACTCCACTAGAAATAAGGCAGCTTATTCATTATGTGGGTACGACGCCCGCTTACATGTCACTCCGCAATTGTTGTAGTTAAAGTAAACCCTCAAACAAGAAATTCGCATGTGTAGCTCTGTTTTCGTTGATACATCACAGTCTGTCCTTAACTTTGTCTACATACCAGACATCAGAGAGCGTAGACTTTCACGGCCGAAGTCAATATAACTAAGAGTTATTTCCGGGCTGTTATGCCGTGGTCTGCTGGAGTTGGATTTTCCAGACGTTTCGTCCACTACTATGGTGGACATCTTCAGTGGCGTGGTCGTGGTCTTAGTCTCCTCGGAGAAGTTTCAGACGCTACTTCTCGGAGAAGTTTGAAACAGTTATTTTATGTTGTCCCCAAAGAGTTTCAAATATTGTATTATGTGAGGTTATGTAGAGTGAGTCACGCACAGAGAAGCTATGTAAGTGGAAATGACGTCACAAAAGTGTGGAATAACAAACTTATTTGTGATTGGTGTGACGCGTATATCGTAAAACGTGGACCAATCAGATATAGAAGATTTTACGTTGCCATGGAGGATATTCAATATTCCTCTAGAGGGATTGAACTATTAGCGAAATGCTAATGTGTAGAAGAAGCGGAACCGGTCATTCTTCTCCTAACAGTCGCCGTGAACGGATGTAAGGTTCTCTTCTTAAACGCCGTTGTGTGCGGAAGAGTATAAGTTTATTCTCGTAACCATCATCGATTATAACTAGATAATCTTTACATTAAATATCATCGCTAGAAGACACACAATTTAATTATTATACACGGTAGTAAAAAAACGTATAAAACTTTTGATTCTTGCACGCATCCAGATAAACGCGTCACATCAAGTGAATCTTGTGTAAGAATAGTGTTATAAATGTTGTATCATACATCTTGTTCGAACTGGTGTTAATTGAAGTAAGGAAATAAAAGTTTCTACATTATTTAATACAGAGGAAAATGATTACTCATTTTACGTAAAATTTCCTTCCGCCGTACCACCCCTGTAAAAAGAAGATATCTAGCTCAACCGACTGAAGCCACGCCGAGGTAAGCTGGGACTTCAAGAATCATCAATTCCAACCCTGTTCCAAATGATCACCTCAACGAGGGGCATAATTCGCCATCCTTCTATACGATTCGACATAAATCCAGTTCCAAAATGGCGCCCAACTGTATGGCTCGAATAGGCAGAAGGAGGATTACACCACAGGAGAATAAATAGTGTAATGGACAGGTAACTTCGAATCAAGAAAGAAGAAAGAAGAAAAGTGAGTACGGAAAATCTTAATAGATAATTAATAGAAAAAGTGACAAAATTATAATTTTCATTTTTTTATGTTATTAAGAAAGGGAAAAATATTACCTAAAATGGAAGGTAAAAAATTAACAGACAATAAGAATAAAAATGTTGGGGAAGGAGTGGAAAGAGTAGTTAGTGATAAGAGAGCAGAAATACAAGAAGTCAGGGAAGTAGTGGAAGGAATGAGTAGTGATGATGCAGGAACAAGTAGAACAGAAATTATGCAGAGTAAAGGTAATGAAATGATAATAGACAGGTTAGAGAAAATGATGAGTAATTTTGATGCTAAAATGGATAGTTTTAGACAGGAAATAAGACAGGAAATAAGACAGAATTCAGATCAAAATTCAGAAAATTTAAATAGTTTTAGACAGGAAATAAGACAGGAAATAAAACAGAATTCAGAAAAGGCAGATCAAAATTTAAGGCAGGAAATGAGTAATTTAAATGCTAAGGTAGATCAAAATTCAGAAAAGGTAGATCAAAATTCAGAGAAGTTAGAAGCTAGGATAGATCAAGGTTTAGGCAACCTAAGAAATGAAATTGAGAAAGGAAGAGAAGAGTGTAGAGAAGGCATAAAATCTTTAAAACAGAAAATAGAATCTCATGATGGAGAAATGTCTAAGTTAAAAGAGATGTTTCAGGAAATGAAAATAAGTCAGGAAAATGTAGTAAAAGATATAAGAAGTGAATTGGCTAAGGAGTCAGAAATCCTTAAGCAACAACAAGTAGAATTTGTAGAAAAACAAAAAGTAGAAATAGGGGAATTAGAGAATAGAATAAGACAAGAAATAGATGTAGTCTTATTAGATAATTCACGGAAATACCATGAGGAAAATATTGAAATACAGAATAATTTTGTAAGAGAGGTAAATAGTATCAGAAATGATGTTAAACTAATTGCTACTGAGGTGCAAACACAACAAGATGAACTAAAAGTTAAATATGATGAAGTCAGTAAGTTGAATAGTGAAATGATTACAAGAATAGATTTGGCACAGGAAAGTTTTGAGAGAGAGAAAGAAAACATTAGCAAGCTGAATCAAGTTGTGGTTGCATTACAGGCAAGCAAAATTTCTGAGAACCAGAGGGTAATAAAATCTAAGAATATTACATGTATTGACTCACCTGGTAATTCAGGTAATATTGTACAAAACTTAGAGAATTATTTGGAGAGTGACGATACAGAATCTTTGTCACCTGATTGTGAAGTAAATGGTAATGGACAAATACAAAACATGCACACACATACACAGTTACACAGTCAAGGTAACACAAATTGTACAAATTATTTGTTGCATGACATAAGTCCACCTACTTTCGAAGAAGAATCGGGAGACAATCCCAAAATATTTCTAAAGGAATTAGAAGAATATTTTAAAATTAAAAAGATTCCAAATGAATTTAGGATGATGATTGTTAAAAGGTGTTTGAAGAAAAATGCTTTAGAATGGCTGAGGTTAACACTAGCATCACATGAAACGTATAGTATGTTTAGGAATGTGTTTATAAATAGGTTCTGGGGTCCAGAAAGACAGAGAAGAATTAAAGTCGAACTGGCCACTGGTAAATTCGAGTTCAAGAAGGGTGTGTCCATGACAGAATATTTCCTAAAACTTGCTAACAAAAGTAAACTTGTGAATCCAGATATGTCAGAAACCGAGATCGTGAATATGCTAATACGACATTATCCACCGCACATTAGAAACCACCTAATTGTGGCTAAGCCCGTCGACTTTACTGATATGATTGAGTTATTATCAGAATTTGAGGCTCATAACCTTAATTCTGATTCTACTCATAGTCAAGTTGATCCTGACAAGACTCATATAGAACAAAAGCAAGTAAATAGACAGGAAGTAAGACCAACATTCAGGGAAAATCACAACCATACTAACCAAAACCAAAATAGTTTTAACCAAAATTGGGGCGGGGCACGTTCAAGAGACAACTATGAACGAAGAGAGTACAACCCCAGAAAGACATATGAATCGGTAGTGCCAGGTATAGGAAGGAGAATTCCAAATACTCCTAGGAGGAATTATAATAATGACCAACCTGTGGGAAATGTGAGGAGTAATCAGGTGAATCAACTGAGGTTTTACAGGGGAAATAACTTAAGAACGGGTTATCAAAGTAGAGGAAGGGGAACTAGCATCGAAGACTCTTCATTAAGAGATTTTGGGGGTCCTAGGTTTGAAAGGGCAGACAATAACCTAGAAAGGACACGGACTCAGGGAATAGAAGGAGAAATAAATAACGGTAGTACCAACCCAACTGCTAGTGTAACTACCGACCGCACTAATGCGGAAAACTGAGTACCAAATCATTTTGTGCCTTGGAAAGTGGTTCGGTAAAAATGACACAGGGCAAAATCAAAATTCAAAATTTACCAGAAGATAAGCTCACTCTCTCCAGAAGTAAAGATCGGGAATTAGTAAATCCACCTCAGATTAACCTTCGTATAGGCGATAGCGAATATAAAGTATTGATAGACACAGGAGCTAGTTCATCAGTAATAAGTGAGAACTTATTCAAGGAATTACTATCCAAGTTTAGGATTGAATATTTAAACGTGTGTAATGTATACTGTAGCACAGCTATTGGGAAAAAGAAAGATAAAGTTAAATATCAAGCGTTAATTCCTGCGCGAATAGATGATTTGAATTTCAATTTTATCGTATTGGTAATACCAAACTTAGCTCGTGATATTATTATTGGCAATGATGTATTATATGGTTGGCAAAGTGTGATAGATTTCGAAAAACATGAAATGAAGGTCAAAGGAAATAATGAAGTAATCAAAATAAATTTGTTAGAAGAAATTATATTAAAAGAAGATGAGAAGGATAGTATAAATAATGATAGGTTTTTTGTAGAAAATATAATATTATACGAAGAAGATATAATAAATAATGAAGAAGATGATAGTGGTAAAGAAAATTTACTTTTAAATAATAAAGAAAATGAGACGTTTGACCTTGGAGATCATTGTTGCCAAATAAACACATTAAATACCGACACCGAGCGAAAACAAGAAGAGGAAGAAATGATATTCCAAAGAACTTTGAAAGAAAAGTTAGGGAAAACATACAATTTAAATCACGCGCAAAGAGAACAATTGAGGTTATGTATACTAAAGAACAGGAACGTTTTAGTACGAAACCTGGATTGTGTAATAAGTACATACATACATTTAAGGTGAACGACATTGCTCCTTATACTCATAAAAGTAGACCTGTGCCTATCACTATTAGACAACAAGCATCTGAAGTAATAAACGATATGCTAGAAAATGGAAATAAAATTTTAAAAGATTGGGTACCAAAGTATGGGCCAATAAAGGCAATATTATCAGACAACGCAACGGTTCACCGGAGTAAATTGTTTACTTCAGAAATGAAGAACAATAACATTAAGATGTATTACTCTTCAGCATATTTTCCCCAAGGAAATCCTTGCGAGAGAGTGATGCGTGATTTAGGCTTGTATTTCAGAATTCTGTGTCATTCTAACCACCGAGGCTGGTACAAATACTGCCATATTATTGAGAAAATCATTAACAATACCCCAAACTCTACTACCAAATTTTCACCAATCGAATTAATGACTGGACTACAACCTGAACCTCTAGTAATAAAAGCACCAACAACCTTAAAAGTAGATGAAATGGAATTGAATGAAGAAGAAAAGTATGCTGAAGCATTTCGAAGAATAAAAGAAAAAGCAGAGAAAAGATTATCAAAGATACAAAGAAAAGGAGCGAAATGGAATCCTGAAATAAATGATAAAGTTCTCGTAAAGACATTTAATATCTCCAGTTCTAAAATCAAATCCTATTGGAGAATGAATTTGTTATATAAAGGTCCATATAAAATAGTAAGAAAATTTGGGGATCATACGTACGAATTAAGAGACGATGATAATAAAATGATAGGAAAATATCACAAAACACTTTTAAAACCATTCAAAAGCCTTGACACTCACAAGAATAAATGATTTAAAAAAAAAAAAAATAATAATATGTTTATGAATTACTGAAAAATGTTTTGTTTATTATTATTGTGTTCGAATAATTTCTGATTTTATATTGTTATTTTAAATTGTATTGATTGTTCATTGTTGTAATAATGTTTAATTATTGGGGCATTCTTCAGAATATATGGAACAATATTATTGGGAGATTTAAGTTAATTTTCCATATATTCTGAAGAGGGGCATCTGAAACAGTTATTTTATGTTGTCCCCAAAGAGTTTCAAATATTGTATTATGTGAGGTTATGTAGAGTGAGTCACGCACAGAGAAGCTATGTAAGTGGAAATGACGTCACAAAAGTGTGGAATAACAAACTTATTTGTGATTGGTGTGACGCGTATATCGTAAAACGTGGACCAATCAGATATAGAAGATTTTACGTTGCCATGGAGGATATTCAATATTCCTCTAGAGGGATTGAACTATTAGCGAAATGCTAATGTGTAGAAGAAGCGGAACCGGTCATTCTTCTCCTAACAGTCGCCGTGAACGGATGTAAGGTTCTCTTCTTAAACGCCGTTGTGTGCGGAAGAGTATAAGTTTATTCTCGTAACCATCATCGATTATAACTAGATAATCTTTACATTAAATATCATCGCTAGAAGACACACAATTTAATTATTATACACGGTAGTAAAAAAACGTATAAAACTTTTGATTCTTGCACGCATCCAGATAAACGCGTCACATCAAGTGAATCTTGTGTAAGAATAGTGTTATAAATGTTGTATCATACATCTTGTTCGAACTGGTGTTAATTGAAGTAAGGAAATAAAAGTTTCTACATTATTTAATACAGAGGAAAATGATTACTCATTTTACGTAAAATTTCCTTCCGCCGTACCACCCCTGTAAAAAGAAGATATCTAGCTCAACTGACTGAAGCCACGCCGAGGTAAGCTGGGACTTCAAGAATCATCAATTCCAACCCTGTTCCAAATGATCACCTCAACGAGGGGCATAATTCGCCATCCTTCTATACGATTCGACATAAATCCAGTTCCAAGTTTCAGACGCTACTCGAACTTCTCCGAGGAGACTAAGACCACGACCACGCCACTGAAGATGTCCACCATAGTAGTGAACGAAACGTCTGGAAAATCCAACTCCAGCAGACCACAGCATAACAGCCCGGAAATAACTCTTAGTTATACCAGACATCCTTACACAAAGTTATATATTTGGTAAATACAGCACGGAGAAATTTAAAATAAAACCCTTTGCAATAAAATCTTAGTCATGAAGTTTTGTAGTACCTCAGTCGTTATAGCACCTGCATGTCGTGCTATGGGACCCGGATTTGATTCCCGGCAGTGGGGGTGGGGATTTTTTCTCCTTTCAGGATAATTCCCCATCTTCTCCAGAGTCTGGAAGTATGATTGAGAGTACGAATGTGTGCATGACCTAACGATTAAAATACAACGAATACGAGCTAACACCTTTGATATGTTCCAAAGGAGAACGGTCGCCGATATGCCCATGGAGTTAAAGGCGAATGGTTAAATGGAACAAAAGTAATACTAAATTGTTGCAAAGATGCTCACGTTGTTGTAATTTAGTATTTAATAATTCGTATTATTAAACCGTTATCTACGTGACAAAGCAGTTTCGCCTGTGGCCCACATTAGGGAGCACCTGGTTCGATTCCCGTGGCCGATCTACCAGACCCATGGGTTTTTTCAGGGATTTTCCCGGGTCGCTAGGTGAATGCTGGGTAGGTTAATGACATCCCACGAATTTCCCGTCTCTCCATTTCACCTCCATTATCATTCCACGCTATCTCATCTGGTAGTCTCTTTCAGGGTAGAAGTGTCGGCGGGTGTGTCGGTGGGTGTCTCGGCGGTGCATGGCAGGATGATATGCTCTGAAGGAAACTACAGATGTGTTATTTTATCTTGACAGGAATCATGTGCGGTAGGGATGAATAGCAACTGTGGTGCGGGTAGTGCACCTATCGCCACAATGCGTCACACGCGTAAGATTACGAGAGGGGAATGCGGTGGATAAGGTGTCTAAAAACAAATCTCACTCTCGAAGCCAGTATTGCAGCTCTTATAAACTAAGTTATAATTCTTACTATGGTAGTAACCTCGACGCTTTTGTTGGATCTTAAATAGTGCATAGGCATTTGTTTCACGTCTGGCATATGGTCTAGTATCTACTGCATTGATATAAGTTTCATCCATATAAACTATATAAACTTCACTGCAATATCTGTAAATATCTCGTAAATAGGTAAGCCTTTTTGCCCGTATAGCACGATGTTCGATTAAAATTTGTCTGTCATGCTTAGCTTTTTCCATATAATTCCTTACTTCAAAAGAACTCTTCTTAATGTTCAGATACTGCCTGGGAATTCAATAGAATTTTGAAGCTTCATAAGCACTTTCTTCAGAGTTGGTATTTGTTTTTCTGTGTTTTAAAATTTATTCACAGTTCGCCTAACTACTTCTGAATTAAAACATCCAAATTAGATTTTGTGTATGTTCTTAATCTTTGTTTACTGGGCATAGAGAAGGACGTTGTTTTACTAGCACCAATGGCTTTTCTTTCCTTAATAACTCTCCTAAACTGCTTCCAGACACAACTGTTGTCTCAGATGCCCCTTCCCAGATTTTTATAGTAGACCCAGACCATTGTTCCTTTGTATAAAACTATAGACAATGGTTATTACTTCTCGTGTACTTAAATGTAGCACTTTATTTGCTAATGTGCTGCTAGGAGGCGTCATTTCTAAACGCTCTCTTGGAACCAGTAGACAAGCACATTTTGAAATAAGCTGTAGTGTTACCGAGTAGCTCTGTACGTGTTTACTTGCTCGCAACTGATATGCAACTGACCCGCCCTCCCCTCCAGTTGCAACCGTTCTGAAGTGGACTCGTCCAGATACCACTGCGCATCGCTCTCTATCTGTCAAGATATAAAAGTACATCTGTACTTCCTCCGACAGATCGGTTGCTGGTCTCCGCTCCTCTGCTGGGACCATTTCGACCTCCAGCCAGGGACCTTTTGGAGCTCGGCTGCTTGGCTCGTGGCCGTCCCGCAGTAGAGGAGAGTGTCCATTGTCCTGGTCGACCGCCCTCTGTCTCCTTCACCTCATCCTTCCTCCCGGGGTGCCCCCATTTGGGGGCATAGGCACAATGGGCCCAGCATGGTGGCCTACATACCGAATCCCCTCCGTAATGAACTCCTAATCCTAATGCTAATTCTGTCTGTTGGTAAAGAATAAGTAAGAGATTCCCTCCAATACAATATCCCAACGTTAAAGTAATACTTCACCAACTTTACAACATTTTCATAGTTTTCTTATTGTTGGACTCCATTGCTTTTTATCGCTTCATGCTTGCTCTTCCAGGTAGGGTTTCACTCAAATATGTATTTTAAAATTATTTTACTTTCATTCTTAATAAGTGTCCATACTACTTGAATTGTTTGTTCACTCTGGATATTTTCCAGTATGCTGGCATATAAATTCATAATTTTCCTTTATTTTATCTGAACGAGAAATCCTAGCAGTGTCATAGACAATCCATTTCTAATACCAAACACCTATTTTCCGTTCCGGATAAAACGTACACTTCTTATGCACAGAGTAAATTTGTAGCTTCGCACTCTTTCGGATGCTATTACAGTCAATCCATTTATACATGGGTCATTCAAAAATTAGTGGCAACACTGCCTGCATTTGGCGCTATCAGCGGTATAATATAAGCTGATAACAAAAAAAAAAAAAAAAAAAAAAAAAAAAAAAAAAAAAACAACATAACGTTAATTTTAGTGCTCTAAATATGTTTAGTAAATACGAATAAAAATACTTCATTAAAATTTAGGTTCCAAGAGGTATCAACGCTCGTCAATGACATAGAGAATTATTGGAAGCTTGTGGTAGACAGACTTTACCATATCGTACCGTGGCTAGGTGGGCGAATGCATTTAGTAGAGGAAGGGAAGACGTTCATAAAAAACGTGGAGCTGGCAGACCGTAATCAGCAAGTGATGGTGTGCATGTGTATGCTGTGAGAGCACTGCCGGAAGAACATCGTTGTTGGAATTGTATTAAGGTAGCAAGGGAAAATGAAATTACCACTTAGAGGATTTCTCTTTAGAACCATGCAGACAATTATAGCAGCAGTACAGCAGTCTTTTCGAATATTAGGACTACAAGACCATGTGGATGGCATCCGTCGGCTCCCTGATGTATGGAGGCTAGTTCTTCATGTCGGAGATTACTTCTAAGCACTACAATAATTTTACTGCTCCAAAGATGTTTTATTTGTTGTTAATTCAAATGTTGACACTAATTTTGAATGACCTAAGTATGTGTTTATACCTTGAAACTGTACATCAGTTTTCTTTATACGACAATATTTTTGAAAGACCGCCATGCTCTCGACTAATTATTGTATGCCCTAAGTATATGCTTATTATAGATAGAGTCAACATTAAAATCCAATGCCATGGCCGGAATTTGAACCACAGATCTCCTCGTTTCCGTCCAGTCGCTCTTACCCATTGAGCTACCATGGCCAACGTGCCGTCCTGATACTAAATCCTCCATTTAACTCATATATTTCCCCGGTAGACCTTCAGGGGCTGTGGCATCCGAGATAGTGTCAGGACGGCACGTTGACCATGGTAGCTCAATGGGTTAGAGCGACTGGACGGAAACCAAGAGATCTGTGGTTCAAATCCTGGCCATGGCATTGAATTTTTTATGTTGACTCTATCTATAGAAAACCTTAGTCTATATACGGTTAGTATGAAGAAATGATTAATTTCCATCAATTAACTAAAATAATAAGAGTTAAATGATGAAGCCTGAGACTCAAGTACTTACGATAGTAAGTCGCCACAAACGGTATATCTCGGATGTGAATCAGTATCGCTTCCTGATACTGTGGTTACAAGAAAGAAAAATAAGCATTTTGGGAATGAGCACAGAACATATTGTATATGCACACATCAAATATTGTCTTATGTGCTTAACCATTTCAAGTAAGCAGATTCCTTCTACTTAGTTTCTTCTTGGACTTCTTTATCTTCCTAGAAATCTATTTCCTTTTGTCTTTGTTCCAACTAACCCTAAACCCTACAGAGATTTCGACGTACGTACTGTATAGGAATGCTCAGGGTGACAATGTACATCAGACAGGAATGTCGTTGCAGTGTCTGAAGGTGCCGAAGGCCGCAAGTGTCGCCCTTCTACACACGCGACTTGCTTTCGTGATGAAACATGCAACAAAACAATCACATCATCACTTTCCTTACATACTGCAGTAGATATATTCTACACAGCTTTCACAACATTCCTTATGAAACTTCTTGCGTCGATCTGCATTATTTATATATACTAATAATATATAATATTATATATATATTAATCGAAATAGACATTTTAACAAAATGTTTCATTACACATTTACTTGAATAGACACTCTCTCATAAGTAATGCTTTTTAAGAACAACAATTATTTGAAATGTGTTCTGTCAAGCAGTTAACTAATTTTCGAAATATGGACCATTAGATTATATGGTCTTGAGTCAGCGTTCAGCAAGATTTACTATCCCACGATGGTACCAGTCTGTTTAGTTAACTCATGTACACGTCGGCCGCTGCATTTGACGAACCCTTACAATCGTTTTACAACACCGGCCCCCCTTCTCCCAGACCTTTCTTCAAGGTTGCCACCTTTCTCCATACGTCATGGGTATCGTACGAGGTTTCATCTGAATAAATTAACTCATGTCAATTACTGCAAAACTTCCTTTGTTTTCACAAAGATATATCGCCAAGCTACAAATTCTACTGGATTCCATAATAACCCTTAACTTATTCAAAGGGCGGTATTTGAAACCCAGCTCTTTTAGGAGACCGCGCAAAGTGCAGTGCCCATAAGGAAAATCACAAATTTCTTGCAAATGTGCAACCAATTCGTCTAAGGTTGGCACTCTCCCTTTTGCACAGAATCTATAAATTTCTCTACGAATTAAATCGCATGTGAAATTATCTATTTTAGAGAAACGTTTCCTTTTGTTTTCACACTTAATCGGCGTCTTTGGTATTCCTTTCGTCACAATATTTCTTACTGTATTTCTGTGAATACCCAGAATTTATCATGAGGTTCATTACACGACCCCTACCAAGATTATTTGTCAGCAAATATTTGTGTGTTCAGAACAGGCGCTTGAATTTGCTTAGAAACAGTTCCCGTTATAACTTTGTTTTTTGAGGCTTTTCCAGTAATATAACTTGGCCCAGTTATATCATCACTTTGATTATTTTCACTTGACTGAAAGTAATCTACTACTTCATTTGCATTTACCACTGCATTTCCCTCCCACGGTCCCCACATTGTGACACACAACGAATTTCTGCACGTAATGAAACAGATCAACTGGAAGTTGGAACTTTGGCAACTGAGACTCCACGTGGAGTAGACATGCGACTGTCACTTCGAGAAAATCAGGGTTGCTATTGGTCCTCAACGACAGTGTCCCATTTCTGAACTGTGGAGATAGATTTATGACGGTCATTAGTGGGTGAGAGGGTCTGTTTCCTTTGAGGGACAAACTGCACTGGCTTTCACTAGACAGGCTCTACCATTCTGGGTTTTTGATGTGAAGAATCCGTTGACACCCACTTGCACTAGTTCAATGCTGTCAACATTTCTTCCAAGTAGAAAATGGAACATGAATCGAAAAATATGATAATCTGATGGTACGAGACCAGGGCTGTATGCTGGATGTGGTAGCAGTTCGATTCTTCCCAATTTGTGAATCCTTTCCGTGATTGTTCAAGCAGTACAGGGTGTTGCATTGTCCTGCTGCAATAGAACTCTATTTGGTTAACTAATGCTGGGCATCTCCCTCTCAAAATTTCATGAACTCGTTCCAGTTGTTGAGAATAACAATCCAAACAATCCAGATCAGTCGCCCGCCCGTTTGGAACAAACTCCCAGTGAATCACATGTTCACAATTCCACCAGACAGACAACTTTACCTTAGGACCGAACCGATTTTTTTTTAGCGATGACTTTGGCGGGAATTCTCCTGATCTATCATCCACGGGATTACAGGGAAACTGACGACAGATATCCACTCGACGTTTAGCCTGTTGACGTGTCAGTTCATGATGTACAAATCTACAGCTTCTGTATGACTTTCCAAATGTCTTAATGTGGTATATTTTGATGCACTAATTTCTTCTGAAAGCCCAGAGATACTTTTCTGTGAGGATTTTCACGCAAAACTTGGCGTTTATCCTCAATATTCCATACTTTAGTGTTTTCGTCTTCATTGTTGAAACGTTGAAACCATCGCTGTGCCACACGCTCACTAACGACACCTCTTTCCACTTCACATATTCTTCAAGCTGCGTCAGCGGCTTTATAATCTCGTTTCCAGTAGTATTTTAGAAGGGCTCTAAGTTCATACTTTGTTTCCATTTTGTGATTGTTTATTAACAACTGAAGACTGATACATGCTCGCAATATACGCAACACTAGCCATGGCACCCTGAAAATGATGATGATGATAGTTAATGTCAGAGGTTCTACTTCCATTAGTCCTTGACCCGTAGGACCAAGGACCCGGGCCTCCCTCGACCAGGGAGTTACCGAGCTGTCCCGAAAGGACGCCCGGCGCCTCCGTAGGGCTTTCCATAAGGCAAGACCTAGAGACTAACAAGCCCCCCCCCTCATCTGGTCCTGTGGACTCAAGACGGGATGGAAGTGGATACGCCACTTACGCGCGCCAACTCCAAAGGGGAAGGCTACCGATATGACCTCGGTGGGGCCGCCTGGTGATCTAGCACACCTTCTACTAGCTATGCTGGCCAGTACGCGGGAATATTAATGGCTTCCCTCAACTCCGTCCGGAGACGTACCCGATCTCCCACAGGTATCGGGAACCACTGCCCCCTCGAGTCCAACCCAATCCGAACAACTGCCAATCAGGGAGGGGCTCGGCAGTTCGGCCCGAGGTTCCTCTAGTAACGTCAGTTACCACGAGTGCTAAGGGTCCGCAGCCCCCGCACCAAGACAGCTGAAGGGGACGGATCCCCTCCCCTACTTGGCACTACAGGTCATATAAGAGCCCGCCTCGGTAGCGTGATGATAGCATGTCTGCCTCACGTTCAAGAGGTCCCGAGTTCGAATCTCGGTCAGGGTGAGTTACCTGGATAATATTTCTTCCGGGGTTTTCCCTTATCCTTCAAGACGAATGTCAGATAACTCTAAGCTCTATGGACCCTGGGCTCATTTGAGCATAATTTCACCCATTCCATTCATCATCCGATATGACTTAACGTTGGAGGACATAAATTACAAAAACAAACAAGGCCATATAGGCTCTTGGCCTCCCTACTCGGTCCTCTGCTTTTCTTAATAGCATTGCCAAACCAAGGAAAACCAATATATTTTCCAAAACACCAAAACCAAAAAACCGACTTTACTTATGAGACCACCTAATAGCTACAAAACGGACACAGGACACTGAAGGGTCGTAATTGTTCAAAGTCTATTTTACTAGCAAATCTAACCAATGGTTTCAAGTGCTGCTTTATTAAATCACTGTGATTTATAGGGCAGTTTTTCTTCCCTTTTAGGTCCCACTCTGAAGTCACTGCCCTAATGTTCCAATTTGGAGCATTCTCTAGAATGTGATAAACTGTCTTATCTGCCCAATATTTTGAATCTGTAGTAATACGCCCTCAATTTTCCACGTCCATTTAATATTGTTTTGAAGTTCGGTTGTCACTGGAATGTTGAGCTTCAGTCTGTCCTGTAACATTGGGAAAACATTTTGTTATTTCTCCTTCTGTTGTGTTTGTACACTACTGTTGCCACATTTTAAACCTTTCTTTCTCTCGTCTTCTATTATTACACTTTTCGGTATCTTAATGTATATCACTCTGGCATCATTATCTTCCGTTGCTTGTTTGGCAAGTTGGTCAGCAAGTTCATTACCATATATGCCTGCATGTGCTTTAATCCATTTAAAATGGATGAACCAGTTTCATTCAAGCAGAGTTTATACTGTTTGCCGGATCTATTCTATAATTTACCTCTATCATAAATTTTCAATAAGTCCATTGTGACTTTGCTGTCTCTTTTCTGTTCTATCCACAATTTCTGGGTCTCTTATTTCGTTTATTGTCTTAAGAGGTTGAACTATTGCAGTTTGTTCGGCTTGATTATTTGAGCACTTGTCATGCAGCTTGCACTTCAATTGGTGAGTCACCTTCTCATTTATGAATATTACTGCTGTTGCTCCAACTCTTCCATTCAAATATTGCCATCGGTGTACATATCCAATCCGTATCCATCTTCTGTGGCTTCATAGATGTCCATTCTCTCTGTAGAACGCATCCATTGAGTGTCATGATAATTACATAACATCGCGATACTTTTAAAATGACAAAATTACTGGAAAATTCAAACAAATAACAAAATGGAAAATGTCACTGTCCCTCTAAAATGAAGGTGACTGAAACTAATTATGTTTTTAAAGAAATCTATATAAATTTCGAGTCCTGTCTGTCATTGTAAAACGTAAAGTACCACTAAATCACATAAATTGCTTTCCAAATGAAGAGAACTTTACAAGGTATTTTCAGAAAATGTAAGATGCATGCTTAATTTGTGATTAACGGACGTTTAATGGAAAATATTTAAACACATTTGTTAAAGTCATTTATAAGAAAACTATAAGTAACAAATCTTTTTCTTGTAAATCGTACTTTGGGACGGAATGGGATGGGATGGTATGGTATGGACTTCCCTTTAAAATTTTCCTGTCACATCTTCAAGATTTACTGAATATAGAATATCAAGTTAGGTATTCATATGCCTTTATTTTTTAATTTATCTTGTTAAAAACACACACACATACATTAAGAAGAATTGTCAAAGTACTAAAAGTGAGATATACTTCATATATAAGTATGAGTAGCTGACATGCTTGATTTATAAGAGTACTCACTCAACGGTTTGATGTTCACCTTTCCTCCAAAAGCTTTTCAAGTTAAGGCCTTAACTTTCTTGGAGAGGAAGAAGATCGTTCCCAAGCAGTAGTTGGAGCAGACTTCACTGAAGATGACCCGAATTTAGGGTTGAAAGCTTTTGGAGGAAAGGTGAACATCAAACCGTTGAGTGAGTACTCTTATAAATCAGGCATGCCAGCTTCTCATACTTATATACACACATACATGTCCGGGTCACGCTTTTCTAAAAATCTTCTTTTGTTTCCGGCGGTCCCAGGACATGTATTTTCGGTGAAATGTGCATATCGAATTTTTAGATCAAATGTAATACTTTCTCTAAGGTACACAGCTAAGATAGACATTTATGTTTCTATAAGTTTATCTATGTGCTTGAGGCAAGAATATTTCGTGGTCTTTCTTCAAATTGCAAGATTGTGTTTACTTTCTCTACAGCGCCCTTTAAGGTAGACAAAATATTTACGCCATTTTCTTGGAAAAGCACGTTTTGAGGCAGAGTGAAAAACTTAAGATTGCGGGTCCTGCTACCTAGTTTCTTGACGCTGATGACTCTGTCATCGTGGTCCACAGTACTTCACCTTTGCTATGACCAAAAAGGCTTTACTATCCTTACACACTGCCTCACAAAATGGCATGTGGTTAACACCACGAGATACCATGCCATGATATTCATCAAACACCACCTTCCCACGTATAGACGGAAAAAAGCATTACGTGAAGCGAAAGTGTAAAATACCTAGACCTACACGTGGACCAAGGACTCTCCTTTAGAGATGACTCACAAACGGGTTAATGTCCAACTGCGCAAACTCCATCTGCTTATAAATTACAGCAGCTCTCTCACGCTACATACAGTCCTCACATTATATAAAAACACTAATACGCCCCATACGTGCCTACGCTTCATCAGTATGGGGTTACGCAACCCCCACGTATGTTTTCCAAGCAATTACACTTTCAAGGCCCTTTGGCTAATTACAAAAATACGTAAGTTAGTTTCTACCGACTACTCTACTCGAACTACGTGTCCATGGGTTGGGGACTTGGCCTTTAGAATGTATACTCACGTTCAACGTTAACTGTTGTGCGATCTTCGCGGCGGACATAGTTGCCCTCAAACCTAGCACAGACCTAGCAGTTATTGACTCAAGAATACCTCCATCAACTTGCACTTCCATGAGACATCAATACAACATGTACTTTCAAGGCACATAGTCCGCTGTTACAAACACAATTCCCCAATGAACTGTCTCTGAGCTACCCACGAAGACATCACCAAGAAGAATATCTGTCCAAAGCTGCGAAGACGTACCTACATAAGTTTAAACTGGCAATGCTTTGGTAGCATGCAGTCTTTACGCTTCACTTGTACACTATATGCAACTCCCACTAAGCTCATCAAATTCTATATGGATATTAACACATGCTCTACACTGCCCGCCTCGGTAGCGTAGATGGTAGCATGTCTGCCTCACGTTCAAGAGGTCCCGAGTTCGAATCTCGGTCAGGGTGAGTTACCTGGATAAGTTTTTTCCGGGGTTTTCCCTTATCCTGAAAGACGAATGTCGGGTAGCTCTAAGCTCCTTGGACCCTGGGCACATTTGAGCATCATTTCATTCCTTTCATTTACCGTCCGATATGACTTAAAGTTGGAGGACGTAAAATAAAAAATAAAATAAAAAATAAAAAAAATTCTACAATACATATATCACCTCAAAATAAGACCTGAAGCTTTCCTTGTGACGAATGCGCTCACTTTCTTCTCGGGCAGCCAGCCAGGTGAAAAGATGATTAGATATCGACGTTTCGGAAGTGTACATCTCTCCCATCATCAGGATATTTATAAAATGTTATAACCACAAATGAAATACTGGATATAACACAACTATAAACAAAGACAAAACACTATCAAAATTCGCATTAATGAACAAAAGACTGTTTTCAGTAAATTAAATGCCAGCTCAGAAGATGGCGTGAGTATAGAAAATTGTGTCAAAGAAACGTAACTATTTAACTTGATTATCAAGCTGTATTGATCTTTGCTTCTTAATTCGACGGATTTCCATTTTTAAGGCCGGTTTCAAGAGAAGCTGAACTGAAATCCAACATCGCCATTAAGCGTGCTCATTTCAGAGGAAATCGCCAAAGCCTAATTAATTCTCCGCTCCCAGTAACTGTTGCATTTTGCCAAGATGGTCCTCTCCCGAAAATTGGCTCTATGGACGTTATCAAAACAATGCTCTGTGAGCCCAGACTTCTCAGGTTGCATTAAACGAATGCTCCGTTCATGTTCGATTATTCTAGTAGCGATGGTCCTTCCGGTTTGTCCTATATACGGTGTCCCACATTCACAGGGAATGCGGTACACTCCCGGAACTTGGAAGTCCAGTTTGTCTTTCACTGGTCTCAACAGATGTTTAATCTTCGCAGGCGGCTTGTGGATGGTCCTGATGTTGTATTTGGCGAGAATTCTGCTGACTCTGCCGAACAGATTGCCGGTAAACGGGATGCAGGTTGTAGCGGTAGGCTTATCTGACGCTTGCTTTATTACAGGTTTCCCTTTCGTAGATCGAGGCTTCAACGTCATATTCGGAGTAGTCGTTTTGACGGAAAGTGAGTCTCAGGTGCTGTAATTCTTGTTTTAAGTGGCTGGGATCAGAGATAGACAAAGCTCTGTGGGCCAGTGTATTGAGAACTCCCAGTCGTTGAGACTTATGATGGAAACTATGAGCGTTCAGATAGAGATCGGTGTGTGTAGGCTTGCGATATACAGCATGCCCCATTGTACCGTTGCAAAGATAGTAAAGCTAAAGTAAAGCTAATGCCAGTATTTTTCATATTTACCAAGAAGAAAAGGAAATTGCGAAACTAACACTTTGCGAACACCAAGCTATAGTTCACGAAAAGATTTAGGGATTTGAAGTGTATTTTTCCAATACTAGGAAAATATTACGCTATTTTAAGCACACGAAAACAGGTGTTAAGAAAGATTGGGATGGCTGGTCTCGTAGTTCAGTGGGTAGAGCACCTGCCTGCCGTGCTAGGGGTGGGGATTTTTCTCCGATCAATATAATTCCTAAACTTCCCCAGAGTCTGGAAGTATGAATGAGAGTGCGAATGTGTGCGTGATCTAATGAATAAAACCCAACGAATACGAGTTAAAACCTTCGACATGTTCCAAAGGAGAACGGCCGCCGATATGACCAAATAAAAAAATATTCGAATATTCTTAGTAGATATATAAATGTCATAGTGAGCTTGGGCTTTGAAACCGTCGCTTAACATAATATAATCTGATGCCTAGAAAAAATCTAGAACACAAATGATTTCAAAATAACTTTGTTTGTTCGAAAGTATTTTACAAGTTTCAGCAATGGTGTTTCTGCTAAGGGAGTCAAAAATTCAATCTGAAACATTTAACACAAAGTTAAAGGATATAAATTTAAAACAACTGCCTAATAAAGTCAGTTCAAGTCAGGTCCAGCGCATTATGAATACCTGGAGAACTGTCCTAATCCAGAAATTCTGTGAAGCGTGGGGAATAAAAATAAACATAAATAGGTCGACAGTTATGAGTGAGGTTGAATAACAATGGAAAGTGCGGAGCACACAGGAGAAAAATGGAAGCAAAAGGAAGGGCGGCAATGAGTGGAATAAGAATATGCAGATATAAGCTAGAAATGAAGAAATGAGAACCAAATGGTTAGACAGAATGTACGAAGCACTAGTTGAATCCAAAATGTTGTATGCAGTGAAGATCTGGGGGACACAGAGGTAAACAAAAATGTGAACTAAAACTACAGAAGGTTTTGTAAAGAGCTACTAGGCTTACCAAGATCAGCACCCAGGGAAGTGGCTTTAGTAGAATCAGGAAAGAAAAGAAGAAATGGAATAATAATGGAAAGAATAATAAAATTTTGGTATAGGTGTTTGGCCAAAGAAGAAGGGGAAATTAGGCATGAGATAGCAAAAGAGGTTATTGAACTCAAATAGTTGGTGGGCAGAGATAGGAGGAATTATGGAAAAAATAGGAATGAGAGATATATGGAGATTAGAGGAAAGGAATACATGCGATGTGGGTAACTTAGTAAAATGTAGAATAGGAGATATAGAAAGACAGGAAATATAGGGAAGTCTAGAAAATTTGAAATCATTACAATTTTACAAGTAAATAAAAAGAAATTGGGGACGAGAAGCATATGTAGATTACTGCAAGGGGCAAGAGAGAGAAGGGTTATCTTGGATGAGAACAGAAACAATATTTCTAAGAGGGATGAGAGGTAGGGAAAAGCGAATTTGTAAATTGTGTAGGGGAAAAGAAAGAATAGAACACTATGTAACAGAATGCCAGGAGGTTGCAATATGGAGAAAAAAGGTTTCGGAGGAAAAATGGGAGAAAGTAGAGATGAGGATAGTAGCTATAAAAATGTTAACGGGAAGGGAGGAAAAGAAGGTAAGAAGTATTGGTGAGTTTTTGCAGAAAGCAAAACAAAAATGGGCCATAAATGTAAAGAATATAAGAAAGGAAGATGAGGGGGAAGAATGGGACTATTTAAGTAACAAAGAGACATGGAGGTTATAAGCTACCTGGCAGAACAAAGACCAGGATGTCACGTAAGCCAAAGTAGCAACAAGATAAAGACAAATAAATGAAGCCTAAAGTTGTAAATTGTACAATTTTGGAATATGCACAATAAATAATCCAATCTAAATCAAAAAACGTACCTTAGAAGTACATTTACGAAAGTGACTCAAAGACAGTGTACTGAAGATGGAAGTTTGGAATTGTAGGGATCATGATCTATGGCATGATTATTTTCTAATCTTCGTATAATTGCCAACAGTGCATTAACACCTTCTAACGACATCTTGAGACATCTAAGACACACTATGTTCAGTTTCTTCATTTATGGAACTTTACAGAGGTCTTGCTTACATTAGGGAACCTTTCATTATATGTTTCATATACTGAAATATATCTGTATATATTTTGAATATCTTTAAATATCTCCCAATTTTTTTTAATTCTATGTAATATGGAAATTCCAAGACACACACAAAAGCTTATGCAAGAAATCTCATTAAAGCACACATACAAAACTAAATACGTTCACCTTCCAGGAATGACAAGCTATTCACTGTTTGTTAAACCTGTCCCACTTTTAAGCTCTAAAGTTCCAGAAACCAAAACTGATGATATCGTTCAAAATAACACAAAGTGTAATTAATGGAAACATTTTCGGACAAGAATTATGTTCGACCTCGCTATAACTATAAAATAAATGGTACACATTTAATTAACTGTGTGAAAGAGGAAAACAAGCTTTGAAAAAATAAAAGTAAGAAAAGATCGATTGCATTTTATATAGTAATGGCCACATCGATATCATTATCTATACAGGTATGAAATGTGGACACTTAATAGGACATCCTCTTCGCCCTGAGTTAATTTGTAGAACTTGTAAACTGTATGAGGGAGACAAAAACTTCCACACAAGAAGGTGTAGATCTCATGAATACTCACTATTCCTGTCAAATAACTTTTTGTGGCATTAGCTATACATTCCAAGCGACTTCCAGAATTCTTGTTCATTAAAACATCGTAGGAAGTAAAGAAGCCCACAGGTTTACCACAATACATCCCTGAACATGTAATATTGAAAGACGCTGTAATTTTAATCCCAAAATACACAGTAGGCGCGACCATCACACGTATTGGGAAGTAGTTACCCACACAACCATTCCGCACGGCATTAATTGCTCCGCATGAGGGACATGACTAATCCGACGATATAGAGAATTAGGTGGGTGGTTGCCTCTCGTGTTTATACTTGAGTCATCATAATGCACATGTTTGTAACGGGGTTGACTGTTATTCACAGGCGACTCAAGTGCACAAGTTTTTTTCATAGATCGCGTACTATGTAAATGCTGCATAGTACCAACTCCACGTAAGAGCTGTAGCACTGAAATGAAGCCTTACAGCGTTACAAAAGCTACTCTCCACATACATATCTGTGTAAACCAATCTGAAGTTCCAAAATTACGCTTTCGTAATTCCCGGTAAAGGCTTTCACGTCTGTCGCTATCTTGACGCCAAGAAGTCGCTAAATAATATTAAAATGTGGCCAAAAAACGCTTAAAAACGGAAGCTGGATAAAAGTATTACGAGAGTGGGTCAAAAAGTAATGCCTCCTATTTTTTTTTTTTCTCTTTTAATTTCCAAGAAAATTGAATCCAATTTACATAGCTTGAAAACTACAACATTAACGATTAATTTGTCACTATTCAATATAATCTCCGCCCTTTTCCCCAGTTTTGGTCCACCTTTTAACTAGGGCATGTATTCCAGTGTGGTAAAACACACGGTCTTGCTTCCTAAGCCATTGACGCACGGACATTTTCACAGCCTCCTCATCTTCAAAATGAATCCCACGATGAGCTTCCTTTAGTGGCTCGAACAGATGGAAGTCTGATGGTGCCAGGTCAGGGCTGTATGGGGGGTGAGGTAAGACTTGCTATCCCAATTTCTCAATTTCTGCAGTGGTATAATGGCTGGTGTGTGGCCTTGCATTGTCATACAAAAGAACATCTGCCATAGTTTTTGTTGGGCGAACTCGGCTATGACATGCTTTCAGCTTTTTGAGATTTCTGACGTATTGGACAGAATTTATTGTGCATCCCTGCTCCAAAAATTCAATCATAAGTACACCCTCTGCATCCCAAAACACTGTCGCCATAACTTCCCTGCCGACCGCTGATTTTTTATTTTCTTTTTTCTTCGCTGACGTTGTGTGATGCCATTCCATTGACTGCCTCTTTGATTCAGGTTCAAAAAAATGAACCCACGTTTCGTCTCCAGTAACCATTTTTTCCCAGAAACTCCTCTCCCTCCAAATTGAGGCGCTGCAAGTGTTCGGAGGCTATTGTTTTGGGCGGTTAACATTCTTGGTACCCAACGTGAACAAACTTCTGAGTAACCCAGATGTTGAATAATCGTCATCATGCTGCCTTTACTGAGGGAGGTAATGCGACACAATTCACCTGTTGTTACCCGGCGATCACCGCAAATGTCATCGAATCGCTGTGCATGGAGTCACTGCAGTCACCGGCCTGCCGCTTTGCTTTTCATCTGTCAATGGTGTTTGCCCTTCAGCTTCGTTACAGCGACGAACCTAGTGCTGACATCCACCGTTGCATCACCATACACATTTTTTAGCCTTTCGTGAATGCGAATTGGCCTTTCACCTTCCGCAGTCAAAAATTCAATCACAGAACGCTGTCTAATAGGAATGTCAGCCATTTTGCAAGAGGATGCAGTGCTGCCACCTGTTGACTTACGAAGTTACTACTGCAGGGGATTGGAGAAGAAGGTTTGAGGAATTGCGCAAAGTTCAAAATTTTCACATAACTTACTTATTTAAGGGAAAAAAATAGGAGGCATTACTTTTTGACCCATACTCGTAGATAACAGTGAAGGAGATTATGGCTCTTGGAGATGAGAAACATGGAATCGTAGTAGAAGATACGCCTGCCTAATTAAGTAAATCATGAAAAACCCATTGGTAAAAAGGGCGCTTGAACTAGGAATTCCCGCATGCAAGTCCTACGAGTCACGGCGGCGGCACCTCACTCAGTCAGTTGGGCAGAACTCATTGGTAGATTTAACCACTAAGCTTCTGGAATTCCTATTGTTTTTCGGCGCCAGTATGCCTGAGGCTGATTTTATTTGTATCTGAGTGGGTACCACTCTGCACTGATTAGTAATGAAATACCATATACAACAATCTCTAAAAATATGTAGTGATACATCAGTTGACTCATTCCTATAAAACATTGTACTCTTCGGAATCCTTACACAGGTGGATACGTTGTAGTTAGCTGCTCCAGTGGACTCCAACTATGAAGTATGAAATATGTGTCAGGATAAGGTACAATCACAGGATTCCCACGGCACGGCACGGAATGTGAGCTCACATAAATTGGAAGGTACGTGCCTTCTAGGAAAGTAGGATTATATCTTCATTGGAGTATATGGAGATGTGTTTAATCTTGCAATCCAACTGTGGCACCTGAACTTCCAAGCTCAGGCGAGGACATGGAAATGTTACAAGAGGTTGCGTTTATTTATAATATTAGTTTTCACAACCATGCCATAGAAACATATATATTGTGTTTTTGTAGCACTCGGAACTTGTGGCAAATTACTGAACAAACACTGGTCTATTTGTACACCCCAGTTCGGGTTTTACGAGCGTTTTGCTGTGGGAAACAGATACGCTATTTAAAGTATAGTGCAACCCTCTATGCTTTGTCTCTTATAGCCTTACCCAGATGATATGCATTCTTGCTCGCTTCTTTTAAATCCGATTTGCTAATGATTGGCGATTTGAAAGTGCTGACAGGCAATAAAGGCGATATGACACTATTTTGTTAGACGCAGTAGTTTCGTGATTTCCATAGGCCTGTTTAAAGTGAAGAATCCGCCTTCGATAAAAGTTTACAGCACTTCAAACACATTAGCTCTGTTATGCAATATAGTTTATGCATACGATTATGAAAATGGATTTGGAAAGCAGCCAGTGAGAGATGATAAGTGCAAACGGTTGGTTACTAGATTTGGGACAAACGAACAGCGATCAGACTGTAGTAGAATTATGGAATGCACAATAAATAAACACATTTGTCAGGGAAATGTGATCTGAGGATATTATGTTTTTCAAACTTTTAGGTAATATTGAAAAGTAATTGAATGAAACTTTTGAGGCATGTTCAAGTGAAATTCACATCATCTACTTAGGACTATAGTGAGTATTCTAAAAATAGTTATTTTCAAGGTAATTCACACCAGTAAAAAGTACTTCGGCCAGCTCTTAAATAACTTGACTATCGCTTAAGCCTATTTTATTCTCCTCTTCCCACTTTATTTAAATGCAAATACGTGGGTGGGTCAAAAAGTAATGCCTCCATTTTTTTTTTTTTTTGCTTAAATAAGTAAGTTATATGAAAACTTTGAATTTGGCGCAATTCCTCAAACCTTTTTCTCCAATTCCCTGTAGTAGTAACTTCCTAAGTCAACAGGTGGCAGCACTGCATCCTCTTGCATTCACGAAAGGCTAAAAAATGTGTATGGTGATGCAACGGTGGATGTCAGCAGTTAGACGATGGGTTCGTCGCTGTAACGAAGTTGAAGGGCAAACACCATTGGCAGATGAAAAGCGAAGCGGCAGGCCGGTGACTGCAGTGACTCCATGAAACATTCAACGAGGCGATGACATCATTCGTGGTGATCGCCGGGTAACAACAGGTGAATTGTGTCGCATTACCTCCCTCAGTAAAGGCAGTGTGATGACGATTATTCAACAACTGGGTTACTCAAAAGTTTGTTCACATTGGGTACCAAGAATGTTAACCACCCAAAACAAACAAGGAAAACAATAGCCTCCGAACACTTGCAGCGCTTCAATTTGGAGGGAGAGGAGTTTCTGGAAAAAATTGTTACTGGAGACGAAACGTGGGTTCATTTTTTTGAACCTGAAAGAGGCAGTCAATGGAATGACATCACACAACGTCACCGAAAAAAAAAAGAAAAATTCAAAACTCAGTGGTCGGCAGGGAAATTTATGGCGACTGTGTTTTGGGTTGCAGAGGGTGTGCTTATGATTTATTTTTTGGAGCAGGGATGCATAATAAATTCTGTCCAATACGTCAGAACTCTCAAGAAGCTGAAAGCACGTCTTCGCCGAGTTCGCCCAACAAAAACTACGGCGGATCTCCTTCTTTTGCATGACAACGCAAGACCACACACCAGCCGTTACACCACTGCAGAAATTAAGAAATTAGGATGGCAAGTCTAACCTCACACCCCATACAGCCCTGACCTGGCACCATCAGACTTCCATTTGTTCGGGCCACTAAAGGAAGCTCATCGTGGGATTCATTTTGAAGATGAGGAGGCTGTGAAAACGTCCATGCGTCAATGGCTTAGGAAGCAAGACCGTGTGTTTTACCACACTGGAATACATGCCTTAGTTAAAAGATGGACCAAAACAGTGGAAAAGAACGGAGATTATATTGAATAGTGACAAATTAATCGTCAATGTTGTAGTTCTCAAGATATGTAAATTGGATTCAATCTTCTTGGCAAGAAAAAAAATAGGAGGCATTACATTTTGACCCACCCTCGTATGTAATGAAACACTACAAATGCCTATGTAAAAAACTGAAGCTGCTGACAGTGAAGTACACTAGGTATTAAGAATAACTAAACACTAGTAACACAACTTCATGGCCAAGAGTTAAATGAGAAGCCTGGGACTCAAGTACTTACGATAGTAAGTCGCCACAAACGGTGTATCTCGGATGCGAGAGCCCTTAGTAGTTTACCAGAGAAATATGCGAGTCAAATGGAGAATTTAATGTCAGGACGGCACGTTGGCCATGGTAGCTCAAAGGGTAAGAACGACTGGACGGAAACCAGGAGATCCGTGGTTCAAATCCCGGGCGTGGCATTGAATTTTTCATGTTGACTCTAACATAATTTGTTACTTAATGGCTTTTTTTTTTTTTTAAGTTACACTACTTATAGACGACATGCGGATCTTCCTTTTTAATTTCTTTTTCAAACTCATAGGGTACCAAAAGATAATTTTCGGTGTAACCTCGATATAGAATTTTTGGGTGGAACAGTACTTCTCATTTTTACTACTATCCACCCAACACAAGAAGGGAAGTTAGAGGAACATGAACGTAATGATTTTTGCTATCCATGTGATGTTTATGCTCGGCTTCCGGATAAGCTAAGGATGATAGGTTCATCTAGATTACAGTGTTGTCACGTAACTCATCCATGCATAATACCTATCACTACAGTTGCTGAAACGAGCATTAGATCTGTCAGCATGGGTGACTCTTACACACTCATACACTCATTTCGTAGTAAACAGATCCGACCGGAGCAGATAAACAGTTCAAGTCCCTCTTCCACCTCAGGTCCCACTTGCGTGCTTGTGGTGGGTAGGAAGTATATAGGATCTGGAGAAATTAATAAGATAGGTGTAATGGGTAGAAAATGTCATTTGAATGTAATACATCAAATTTTAATAGGGTTTTTAACGCCCATTCCTACTGGATGGGGCACCGTAAGTAGACATTGATGATATATGAAGTGAATCGTAATTATGAAATAGCATTTGAGAAGGAAGAGTTCTGGACACCTCAGTGTATGGTAGACACCACCCCGGAGGTAAGGAAAACCTGGAGAAAAGAAAAAGAAAAGAACAAGAACTTGTCAGTAGCTGACGGACCTCCCGTTAACGAGTGCGTGCCTTAATTAACCTCGGCCACTTGTTTGTACTACGATGACTTGCTGGCTGCAGACAGAGAAACGCTGGTTGGTTTCCCTGTAATACAGACAGGTCTGAAATGGAATGCACTCACAGCTTACCTTACTGGGCCGTCGTCACGGAATTACATTCGGATTCAAGGTTGAAATGTATTTTATGCTCTACTTAGGCATATTCAGTAGAGTTAAATTTCCACTGCACATTACAGCCAGGCACAGTATCAAACAACAATTAATTAATTAAGTCCCTCCTGCCTGAAGTTTAGGCTTGAATGTTGCTGTACACTAAATCTACATTTTGGTCATCCTAAGATAAGGTTTACTAAACTAGGGCCCGAGGGGGTCGAAACCGGTCCCCTAGCTAGTTTTGTTTATCCCGGCTACAAACCTCAAGAAACATAAGGTTGCTCCATATTACATTAATTCATTCACGAATTTCGAACGATTATAAAAAATTAACAGGTCCCTTTTTTATTGAATAAAGCGTAATGAATTGTCCTATTGAAGGGCAAATACACGGTGCTCATTTTTATTTATTAATACCCACCCTCCGATTGAGCAAGAATGACGTCATAGTTGACTGGTGAGTCTCTCTTGAAAACAGTGCCCTCTACGGAGAAGAAGCAGTAATTTTTGCGGAACAATAAGCAAATTGCAGTGCTCTGATTGTGGTTGCGCTCATAACTAATACAACCAGCTTCCCCTGGATACGAACAGAGCACCGCGCCATCATGGTTGAATGCTATTTTTGTTCCGGCAATAAAGTTGGTGCTGAATATAATTTAAACCGCTGCACAGAGGAGTTTATGCATCAGCATTCAGGCAAGTCCCTCGGAGCGTAATGTTATCAAAAGTGTCCAGGTACCGTCAAAATGACATACTTTTGTTTGCAACATAAACGTCTTACGTTTTATCAGCCTACGACATAAACTTTTGTCATTCTCACGCTTAATTAAAATGTCTATTAATGTTGGTATCCTCATGTCTTTTAAAACCAATAGGTGGATCAAACATTTTCAAGATACAGGATCAGTTTACTCGCTAAAAGAGGGACACGACGCAGTAAGGTGACTGGTTCCAATCTAGAAGCAATAAATAATGTTATGACAGAATGGCCTCAAGCATACCTTCTCACAATACAGACAGTGTTTAAGGGGAAGAGAGAAATGAAATATAAGAAAATTAACACATAAGACTATGTAAGAGATATTTTCTTGTTTAGACTTGGATAAAAGCTTTGTACATATTGTAACACTAATTTATTTTTCATTCCTGAAACATGTTCTGCTAATTTTATTGTTTGTAATGAAGTTACATTGTGAGGAAACTGTGGGTGATAGAAAAGAATTGAGATCAAATTGAAATATTTCTATTTTATGTGACAGGTTTACGATATGCATATATGTCTGCTGTAACAGATAATCAAATGTCCATTATGAAATAAGTGTTCATTGGTTTATGATTTCGTATATTCTTCATGGTATACTTTTATGGCTGCATAATTAGTTTTGCAGTGCATTCTTTGCAGAATATAGTTTTTTTAAACAGTTATCGTATATACGCACCAGGCGAAATTACGCACATTTATATTACGCGGGCAGACCCACCTCTCAAATAGTATATTTATCTGCCGGTAGAGGGGGCTTCAAAGCTGCCGTCAGCACATCAAATACAATCACAAGCCGCTAGGGGAATCGCATATAAGCTCGCTCCATCTGCGATGCTATTGAACACGTGAAATTTTGCGCGGTAAAATAACAGATAAAAATGTACACCATGTATAAGGATATTAATGCATTACACTTTTACATCATCAACCGAATGACACATTTTCTGGTTTAAAGATACATTTTTAAAGTGAAGTACCTCAAAAGTATATGTAGGCCTACTGTAATTGATGAAATTTCAGAGACCATTTTGGTGATGTACGGAAAAAAAAAATTGTAAGTGCCAATACCTGTAATTAAAGTACAGAAAGACCATTTAGATTTATCTCATTTAATATAACTATTCTGACTTAAACACTTTCATATCCGAGGGTGGGTCAAAAAGTAATGCCTCCTATTTTTTTCCTTAAATAAAAAAGTTATGAGGAATTTGGCGCAATTCCTCAAACCTTCTTTTCCAATCCCCTGCAGTAGTAACTTCTTAAGTCAACAGGTGGCAGCACCGCATCCTCTTGCAAAATGGCTGACATCGACACTCATATTAGACAGCGTACTGTAATTGAATTTTTGACTGCGGAAAGTGAAACGCCAATTCGCATTCACGCAAGGCTAAAAAATGTGTATGCTGATGCAACGGTGGATGTCAGCACTGTTAGACGATGGGTTCGTCGCTGTAACGAAGCTGAAGGGCAAACACCATTGGCATATGAAAAGCGAAGCGGCAGGTCGGTGACTGCAGCGACTCCATGCAACATTCAGCGAGTCGATGACATCAATCGTGGTGATCGCCGGGTAACAACAGGTGAATTGTGTCGCATTACCTCCCTCAGTAAAGGCAGTGTGGTGACGATTATTCAACAACTGGGTTACTCAAAAGTTTGTTCACGTTGGGTACCAAGAATGTTAACCACCCAAAACAAAAAAACAAGGAAAACAATAGCCTCCGAGCACTTGCAGCGCTTCAATTTGGAGGAAGAGGAGTTTATGGAAAAAATTGTTACTGGAGACGAAAAGTTGGTTCATTTTTTTGAACCTGAATCAAAGAGGCAGTCAATGGAATGGCATCACACGTCACCAAAGAAAAAAAAATCAAAACTCAGCGGTTGGCTGGGAAAATTATGGCGACAGTGTTTTGGGATGCAGAAGATGTGCTTATGATTGATTTTTTTGAGTAGGGATGCATAATAAATTCTGACCAATACGTCAGAACTCTCAAGAAACTGAAAGCACATCTTCGCCGAGTTCGCCCAACAAAAACTATGGCGAATGTTCTTCTTTTGCATGACAATGCAAGGCCACACACCAGCCGTTACACCACTGCAGACATTGAGAAATTGGGATGGCAAGTCTTACCTCACCCCCCATTCAGCCCGGACCTGGCACCATCAGACTTCCACCTGTTCGGGCCACTAAAGGAAGCTCATCGTGGGATTCATTTTGAAGATGAGGATACTGTGAAAACGTCCGTGCGTCAATGGCTTAGGAAGCAAGACCGTGTGTTTCACCACACTGGAATACATGCGCTAGTTATAAGGTGGACCAAAACTGTGGAAAAGGACGGAGATTGTATTGAATAGTGACAAATTAATCGTCAATGTTGTAGTTTTCAAGCTATGTAAATTGGATTCAATTTTCTTTGCTACTAAAATTGAAAAACATAGGAGGAATTACTGTTTTACCCACCCTCATAACAGGAGTTAATACTATCCATTACCATGAGGCCAAGAAGGAAATAGTGACAATTTCCTAAATATTTAACTACATCAGTTACGAATGTGTGAGTGTACAGTTTAGTTAAGTGAAACATTATGTTTGAAAACTAACTTCATATATGTATCTCGTACGTGCGAGTTTATTGTTCCAATCTAAACATATGGCTTCGCTTATGATTTTTTGACAGCAATGTGACCTATGTTATGAAAAGTTTGGCAGTCTATGCTCTAAGATTTATCTATTTACATTAGCAATGTTGAAAAGGTAAATGTCTTCAGTAAAATGTGTCGATTTCAAAGGTCAGTACAATCACAGCAATGTGTGGTGTGTGAACCTAAGAAGAGTGGTAAATATAAAAGAACAGAGAGCTTCCCACTCTGACTAAAGATAATGGTTTATTCATTCTTGAAAAAGTGAACCATAAAAAGGTTTAAGTAGACTCCACCTAACTTTAAAGTCTAGAGTTCCACGCTGTCTTTCTAAAGCGTTGAATATCTCAAGGCATCACTAAAAGGGCGAATCAAGCTTCATCCAAGGAGGCCAGGTCAAAAGTTTTAGAATTGCAAATCAGAAGGCAGTTAATGATCACTCTCCTGGAATGTACTAATGTCAGTAATATCTGTAAACAAGGGGAGATGGTACGCCCTAACTTCGCAAGTTAAAATATGTAATGCTCGTGTTTCTTTTATTTTAAATATTCAACATGTTTTATAACTCAAAATTGAAATTAGAGGATTTAAGTTCTAGACTTAGAAAAATGGAATAACATTATTAAAGAAACGTTCTCAATAGACAAACTGTTTTTAGATCATGGAATAACCCCTACACGACTTCCTCCATATCATCCGGATTTAAATCCTATCGCAACTAATATGGAACATAGCAAAACAAAAAATAGCCGAGAAGAAAATGGGAATCCTTTCAATGTGAATTCTGAAGACCATGACATCAGAGGCGATTAGTTCCATATCCACAGACGACTGGAAAAAATCAATTAGCTGAGGAATACTGGGAAAAGATGGGTTGGTAGAGCAAGAAGTGGAAAAGATCATAATTTCCATATGAATTGACAGTGATAGTGACTGTGATACAAACCGTGAAGTATGTGTGAGTGATTGCTCAACAGATACTACTGATGAACTGTCTGGGATTGTACCTATGGCACTTTAACCTTCCAAGTAAGTTGATTAATCGAAGTCAGTAGAACTGTTGCTTACCTTTCCTTTCTGAGGCATTTAGGTGACATATACAACTGCCTTCTAAAGCTTAAAACATGGAAGAACCCAGGTTCAGAAATTCCTGCACATATGTGAGTTATTGACGACATAATTTTGATACCCAGCTGTTTTAGTTTGTCTGCAGTTAGGTACTTGGTTGGGTATTATAAGACAAACGTTAGACAGTATTATTCGTTTGTTTTCAGTTATTAATGGGTGTAAATCAAGAGTAATACCATTGGTTTTTATTTGCTTGTGTTTGCTAGCTAGCTCTTCAGCTGCTTTCTTGTTACTTAAAAAGATGCATGTTCGATTGTTCGAGATGCGTGACGCAAACTGAACGTTATCTGGTGATGTTAATTTCCCAAAAGCTAAGATGTAATCTTTTAAGGTTAGGTTCGGGGACAATTATATTTTCCTTAGTTGGTAATGTGATGTTCAATTGTCAAAACAATATTGCAGTTAGTCGGTTGCTATTAACAACGAGTTGAATTTGATTAAAGCAAATTAACAGTGTATTTGGGTACTAAATATATGAGTCATATCCTGGCTTTAATAAGTTACAGGTAAGTTGTTATGTTCAGTATTTTCATGAATATTACTATTAGTTCAGTTTGGGACAGGAAATTCTATTCGTAGTTAATTTCTCTCCATCTTAATCAGTCACACGTTCGGGTGCAATTTGGTGCGGAATTTCTATGTTGGAGACTGGATGCACGTTGACTGTTTCGAAGACCCACGTCGAGAAACCAGATATAACAGGGTTAATTCGTTGTATTTTGAATTGTTTCTTGATGATTGTGTTTGATTAAATAAGAGTCATGAGACTACTGTTTTACAGGCGTGGTTCGGAATAAGTTTCGGAGAAGTCAAATTTTGTAACTATTTAACTGTATTATTTGGATTACATTTTACTCGAACTTCCTTTCCCAGTCACTTGCAGGTTACTTCCAACATATCGATAAATTCTTACTTTGTTATATTTAAACAGTTCCAACTATTACATAAATGTTCTTGATCCTGCACCACTATTCATAAAACTCACGATTACAAAACATCTCTACCAAGATTATTGATTTTTCTCAACTATCGTTACTTCTATCTTAATTTTGTGACTGGCCGATTTAATTCCACGTCACAAAATTACGTCATAGAATTATTACTACGGTCAATTACAAAATTACATATGTTTTTACTTATTTAAATTACTAAATGGATTTGCATAATCATTTTTATAAATTTATAAGCTTTTCATAACTTGTCTAAATATAACTCGAAACTACTGTTACAAGTTTCACATTCTTTAACATTGTCCTTTTTACAGAACTGCATTCAGAATCACATACACTGTTTTGTGGACTTTATGTTTTTAAGATGAAATGATGTTCTCCTTTTCAGAAAATGAGCATAAGCTTTTAAATGTGGCATCAGGAATGGAGTGTTTAGCAGTGGTGCCGTCCAACTTAATTTCTTCCTGCAGGCAAGTCAAGGAATCATTGTTGACGTCGATGACGCTGTGATCCTTTGTGTACCAATATGTTTTACGCAGCAACTACCACCAGGATCATAAGTATTCGAATTTACTTTTACGGCAGATGCTTTACGAGAACAATTTCGACACCTTTTCTTACACAGTTTGTCCATCAACAGGCAAATATAAGCGTTGATCCGCGTTAGATGGTTAAATACAGTTGATAATTTGTCACGACGCTTTCCTGATTACAGCCGATTAGTGGATATTTATTAATATGTATTTAATCTTCCCTTTCAAATCCTCTATTAAAGTTTTGTAAGTCCAAAATTATTCGTAAACACACGAATAAAATTTTGTAATGAAAAGCACCTAAAGAAATCTATGTAATGTAAATCTATGTAATGTATATGTGATATAAATATATCTATTATCATAAGTTGTTCTTTACTGGGGGTGGACTAAGTTACAGATGCATAACTTTCCTGTTCATTACTGCTAACTTTAGTTTTCAGTGAGTTACCTGGTGTTTGAAGACTCATGAGCTCAGCAGTCTCTATTTTGTTATTTTCTTGCAATGCGAATGGACATTTGGAAGCAGCAAACCTTGAGTATTAAATGAATGACACTCTTTAAACAGCTACACTGTAACAAGTGATCTTCTGACACAAACCACTTCTGAGAGGGAGAATAAAGGATAATGAAATTAGAACTTTCAGGCAAATTCAGTAAAATATAAGCAATAATTAGTGCGTGAAGGAAGGTTTAAGCCTTATCAGCTGTAATATTGTATGTAACTGGTTAAATAATGTATATATTAGCAAGTTAACAGTTTTCTCTGAAAGACTATTTCGTAAGACTCTTATGTCACAGAAAAATAAGTAGACTTGACCCCGAAAGAGTGAAAATGCTAGTGTCTTTAACAAAACGTTATAAAAGTGGACTGCTTTGCTTTTAAATGTCGAATGTGTGTTTAAAAATAAGAACATTGATGGTTTTAAGTTTTCCCTCATTAAATGTGTGCACCTATTTTATTTTATTGGCACTACACAGTTCTGCCAGCATTGTATTCTGTATTGAAACTAAAAGTAGAAATGACGGTATCGAGTATCCAAGTATCGAGTATTGTGTATCGGTATCGGAATCGAGTATCAAGAAAAACTGTTATCGACACATCCCTGATGATGATAATAATAATAATAATAATAATAATAATAATAATAATAATAATAATAATAATAATAATAATAATAATAATAATAATAATAATAATAATAATAATAATAATAATAATAATAATAATAATAATAATAATAATAATAATAATGATAATAATGATAATAATGATAATAATGATAATAATAATGATAATAATAATGATAATAATAATGATAATAATAATGATAATAATAATGATAATAATAATGATAATAATAATGATAATAATAATGATAATAATAATGATAATAATAATGATGATAATAATAATAATAATAATAATAATAATAATAATAATAATAATAATAATAATAATAATAATAATAATAATAATAATAATAATAATAATAATAATAATAATAATAATAATAATAATAATAATAATAATAATAATAATAATAATAATAATAATAATAATAATAATAATAATAATAATAATAATAATAATAATAATAATAATAATAATAATAATAATAATAATAATAATAATAATAATAATAATAATAATAATAATAATAATAATAATAATAATAATAATAATAATAATAATAATAATAATAATAATAATAATAATAATAATAATAATAATAATAATAATAATAATAATAATAATAATAATAATAATAATAATAATAATAATAATAATAATAAACAACTGAATCTATGTTTGCCTAACAGAACGTTTAAAGCCCGTAATCGTTTAGAGTTGAGAGTAACAGAGCGAGGCCCCATGTGATTAGGCCCATTACATTGATTGGTCATAAATTACGCCGTAGCATCAATTAAGAGTCAGTGCCTTGAGAAGCAAACACAGTATTGGATAAATTGGTTCGAGGCCATTTGGATCAGTAAATGGAGTAGACTCCAGCACACCATCCGCCCGTTCCTCAAATAAAAATAGCCCTCGCTGCTTCTGGGAACAGTCTCTTCTATCTTGAAGGAGGACAGCCATTTTATCTCGTTATTCATTGCTCATTAAGTTGTACTCTTTCGCATTCCCTTCTTTGTGTTTTCTAAAGGTACTGGGTGCAGGCACTAGAACGTTCAGTTGGCTATTTAATAGCTTGTGACTTGTACAATCAAGTTTTACTGAAAGCGAAATAAAGAGTGTAAAGGAATATGGATGTATCTGTCCATAATTAACAAATCAATGTGAAAGTTATAAGTTTCTCACAAAATTATGATTTTGTAATGGAGGGTTTGCTATAAAAGCACAAGAAGTTTATCCCTTTAATTTCATTTTTCTCAGGAATCATTTGAAGCTGAGAGCTAGGATTTTTACTGCATATGAAGGCATTCTGCCTCATACCACAATACTAAGGAAATTAAGGTTATAATAATATTTTTTATTCTAAATATATTTTTCTATGTGATGCAAATTACCAACTTTTACATCTAAAAATTTTAAACACAGTCCTCAGTTTTTAATCGTGCATTACTTTACTGTATAACTCTAGTTCAAGTAATAGATTATACCTATGAGGTTTTATAGATTTTGGTTGAAAGGACCATATGTTTGAGAAAAGAAATGTTGATAGAATAACTGTTAATATTTTTAAAGGAGCTAGTACCATTCTATCTTTACAATATTAAAATATGTGCAGTTCATCTTCCGTTTTTATATAAACTTAACAATGCTATAGTAAAAATTATTTTACAAATACATGGATAGTAGTGTGCCTCACTTCTTTGGAGAGTATTGATAGTCTCATTCATAAATAGTAATAGCAACAATACTTTTGCAACTTTTAATGTTTGCTATACCTGAAGTTTGAAAGTATTTTAGTTAGAGAATTATAAAAACAGAATCATTTTAAGCAGTTTTGTTTCTATTTCGCAATTGTTGCACAATACTGTGACTTGGTAGGCTGGTGGAATTAAAAGTCTTGTTTGCAGAAATTTAAAATTCTCTTTATTGCAGTAAAAACACTTTGTACAACCCTGGCAGCAGGAAAATGACGTAACGTACACCAACGCAGTCTTCAAGGTCGTCTCGTTGCTCGCTGCACCTAAACAAACGAAAGAATTCACTCCGGTACAACACCAATGCACAAGTCAACTGAACTAGCAACTCACTCGCTCTAACATTTTGCGGGGTTTTTATATCTCCATTCATTGTTTGAGAATGGTGTAGAGCTCCCGAGAAAGATCGCGGCGGCAAGAGAAAGACGGAAGTATCCAGACATCACTCTGTCTCCTTCTCTCTCTCGGCAAACGTTCAGCGCTGCGCGCCACTATCTGTCTCTTTCTTGCCCATGCGTGACCGGTACTGGCTTGTCGCAGTTCCAACGAAACAGTGAGATCGGTTTTCCGTCACACACAAGAAAGTTTTAGTTTTCAAGTTTCCTGGTCTTCAGTATCACTGTCAGACAGTCCCCTTAATTTCATGCTCCTTCCAATTTCCTCTAGGTCACTCCTTTCTCCCTGTCTCTTATTTCTCCCATTCCAATATCTTCTTTGGTATTCTTTCATTTGGCATTCTTATAATGTGCCCATAACATCTTAGACTTCTCTCTTCAATTATTTCCAAAACATTCTTTTCTACTTTCATCATTTCCGTAATTGTAGTATTTTCATTTCTTCTGGTAAGTTTTGCTCTTCTAATATTTTATTATATACGATGGCTGTTCAATAAAGAATGATCATAATTTTTTACGGGAAACAAACACGCCGTAGTAGCTTCATTTTTGGTGCTCCTGGTTCCCGCCTTTGAGAACCAGGTAAGTTAAGGCATGTTCAGTATCGCCTACCGCTGCAATGGAGGTAACATGCACTTAAAGTTGATGTTAGACGAAGATCCGGAGTTTCTCTCAAACGTAATCACTGCTGATGAAACTTGGCCACACCATTTTGATCCTGAGAGCAAACAGCAAAGCTCAGTGTGGATATCTCCTTCACCACCAACCCCCCCCCCCCCCCAAAAGTGGTTGCTTCTGCTGGGAAAGTTATGATCATTTCATTCTTTGATGTTCATGGAATGGTTTATCAGCATGTTGTACCTGCACACACATCAGTAACTGGACAATACTACAGGGATGTCCTGGAAACATTGCAAGACCATATCAGGCGCAAAAGACCACATTTCCGTGAAGCAGGCTGGATGCTGCACCACGATAATACGCGACCACATATTGCCAAAGTTGTTGCTGAATATCTTGCAAAACTCAAAATGAAGTGTATCCCTCACTCTCCCTATAGTCCGGATTTAACCCCATGCGACTCTTTTCCATTCCCCAACTTGTAGAAACGCCTTCGTGGGAGTCATTATCCATCATCAGAAGCTGTGGTGATGGCTGCGGAGGCGATTTTGAAGGATCTCTCAAAAAATGGTTTTTAGCATGTCTTTGAAGACTGGCAGAAACGCTGGCACAAGTGCATCGCATTCAAGGGAGACCATTTTTCAGAAGAACCATCAAAATTATGAGGATAAGTAAAGGTAGGTTGTCAAAAAAATATTGTGATCATTCTTTATTGAACAGCCCTCGTAATTTTGTAAGTTTTATAAGAAGTCTTCGTCCTCGTACTTCAACATATCTAAATGTATTCAACCCGGAACTGTTGCTTTACATGTTCAGATTTGAAAAAGAAAAAAGAAAAAAAAAACTCAAATGTTCGTTGAGATATGCAGTGATATCTTCTTGGGAACTGGTAACTGTCACTGAATTTGACACACGATTATTTTATTGCATAATGTTACTGTACAGGTCCACATTCCTGGCAGTTTCTCAAGCTTTGCAATGTTCTACTTGCAGCAATAATATTTTGTGATTTTAAAATAAAATGAAAATTTGCATAATCACCACCGAAGTATCCAAAAATTTCCGAGCGAATTTTCTGAATTATCATTATATGTCGATACAATGCAAGTATTGTGAGTACTGTCCACCAACGCAAAGTAAGTCCCTGAAAGGAATGTGCCACCCTTGCACAGTGAAACAAGTAGTCTGTCTAGTGAACGCGAGTGTAGTTGGCCCCACAAAGGACACTACCCTCCCGCCCACTAATGACCGTCATAAATCTATCTCCACACTTCAGAAATGGAACACTGTCGTTGAGGACCAATAGCAACCCTGATTTTCTCGAACTGACAGTCGCATGTCTACTCCACGTGGAGTCTCGGTTGCCAAAGTTCCAACTTCCAGTTGATCTGTTTCATTACGTGCAGAAATTCGTTGTGCATCACGATGTGAGTAGTAGATAACTTTCAGTCCAGCGAAAATAATCAAAGTGATGACAATAGTGTGAATAACTGGGCCGAGTTATATTACTGGAAAAGCCACAAAAACAAAGTTATAACGGGAACTGTTTCTAAGCAAATTCAAGCGCTTGTTCCGAACACATATAAATATTTGCTGATAAATAATCTTGGTCAGGGGTCCTGCAATGAACCTGATGATAAATTCTGGGTATTCACAGAAATACAGTAAGAAATATTGTGACGAAAGGACTGCCAAAGACTCCGATCAAGTGTGAAAACAAAAGGAAACGTTTCTCTAAAGTACATAATTTCACATGCGATTTAATTCGTCGAGAAATTTGTAGCTTCTATGCAAAGGGAGCGCTCACCTTAGACGAATTGGTTGCACATTTGCAAGAAATTTGTGATTTTCCTTATGGGCACTGCACTTTGCGCGGCCTCCTAAAGGAGCTGGGTTTCAAATACCGCACTTTGAATAAGATAAGGGTTATTATGGAATCCAGTAGAATTGTAATATTAATAATAATAATAATAATAATAATAATAATAATAATAATAATAATAATAATAATAATAATAATAATAATGATGACGATGATGATGATGATGATGATGATGATCATAATCATAATCATAATCATAATCATAATCATAATCATAATAATAATAATAATGATGATGATGATGATGATGATGATGATGATGATGATGATGATGATGATGATGATGATGATGATGATAATAATGATAATGATAATAATAATAATAATAATAATAATAATAATAATAATAATAATAATAATAATAATAATAATAATAATAATAATAATAATAATAATAATAATAATAATAATAATAATAATAATAATAATAATAATAATAATAATAATAATAATAATAATAACCCATGGCGCGACAGCCCTTAGAGGGCCAAGGCCTACCAACTCGACTGCCGGCCACACGCGCACTTACGCACGGCAGAGGTGGACGATCATCCAACCGATACGGGGAGGAGATGTAGTCATCATCTCGGCATCCCCCAGCCGGAATGTTGGTTTCCGTGACCTGGGTCGCTTATCTAACGTAAGCTCCTCACTTTCCTCAGGATGCTGAGTGGACACCGGTCCTATACCCGGGACCTAAAATTCCCACCACATGGGTGGGATCGAACCCGGGCCGCTTTCCGTGGCCAAGGACCAAGACACGCTGCCCGCTACGCCACGGCGCAGGACAGTAGAATTGTAGCTTGGCGATATATATGTCAGAACTAAGGAAGTTTTGCAGTAATGGACATAAGATAATTTATTTAGACGAAACCTCGTGCGATACCCATGACGTATCGAGAAAGGTGGCAACCTTGCAGAAAGGACTGGGAGAAGGAGGGCCGGTGTTGTAAAACCATTATAAGGGTTCATCAAAGGCAGCGGCCGACGTGCACACGAGTTAACTAAACAGACCCCACAGCGAATGTGTGACAGAACGCCTGCTACATAAGGAGTAGAACCGTTAAAAAAACATGGGCCCTATTCACTCTGTACACTAAAACCAAGAAGATTCATTCACATAATGTTTTTGGATGGTCTGTAACTCTGACATGGGGTGTCATAAACTAATGGGGGAGAGTATAGGAACCTTCTCCAATCCCCCTGTGTCTCAGGACCCGGAGACTTTCTTTCCTGTGGTATACTATACCTAGGTATCGCAAGCATCGATCCTAATTTTAATGTTTCAGTACTTAAACTGCTGTCGCTATTCAGCTGTTTCACACAATGTCAGGAAAAGAACACTCAGCTAGTAGCGTTTAAACATGTATCCTCGATTTCCTTTGTATCTACAATGAAATCTGTAATAAACTGTTTCTTCAAAGGTATACTTCGATTAACATGAAGAGATACAAAATTAAGCTTTTGTAAGAATAACTTATAAAAGATATATGAAGTAATCGATAACGGGCAGTGAAAGTTGTGTGAATGACATAAGAACTCCCCTCCCCCTCTAGGATGCAGCTCTCAATCCACAAAATGACTGCGAGACTAGTCGACATCAAGAGCGATTCTTGGTTTAGTTACATGCTCGTAGCCACCAAACAAATATTCTATTTAAAACCTATCCAGAAATGTTTATGAAAAGCTTTGCACGGTTAGACAGGCGCTCTGTTTTGTCGGGAAAGAAGCCTGCATAAGCTGGTTCCTTCGTAAACCATCGTTCCAAGACGGTCTCACCACTTCTGGTTACTCCGCACTTCTTTCTACAAGCGTGCCATAAAACACTCTTTTGTTTCTCTCAATACAATGGTGTACTTTTGACCGTACAGACCACACGCGATCAAACGTGAGCTAAACTGGCCTAGTGCACTTGGACGTCACTGGTCTGGTAGCGCATAAGCACCACTCCCTCTATAATAAGCTGTACTTAACAATATTCCAAATGACGAAGGATCACATATACTTGGTTTTAACACGTAATGTAGGTCCTAGTGGTAAAACAACTAATGTGATGCTGCAGGACGATAATCCTGCATACCGGCGGTGCTGGAGTAATCCTGGCAATTGATAGCCGTTAGCGAACCAAATATTCCATGATAAATGAGAGGTTATCTGTTAATAATGTTGTTTTGCATGTCTGTGTGTACGTGGATGCGTGTCGTGAGCCTCAGCGCCTTACTGGTCCTTACTGTCTGGTTACACGCTACAAGATATATAATCCTGTACTGGTGCACTGTGGCAATCAACTCGGACCTTGGCTTTCAAATTTTAAGCAGAACAACTGTACAAGTGACTGAAGATATTTTCTTAGCGCAGAATCCAATGAATGAAAGAAATAACGTTCCGATAACTTCTATCTAAAAAGTTATTTCTAAGCATTCTAAAGGCCTGGAGGAAAAATAATAACTACTATTATTTCCCTACGTGAATAGAACAAAGATATTTTAACAAGTTTGGCTTCTATTAATTGGGTTATATGTGGGGTATACACTCCAGGACAATCATTGTTGTGAGTTACTACAGTACACGTATATTAGATTATAAAATATTATTTGGTTGTGCTTACGTGTGTGGAACCGTACCGTATACATTCGGATTCCACACTAGCACTTCCATTTTTACTGCAGAGCTTTATGCCATTTTACACGTACGTCTACGAAAGTTGGGGGACTGGTTAGTCCTGACTGATTCCCTCAGTGCACTTCAAAGCCTACGGCAGCTGTACAACTACCACCCTATTGTGCAGCATATCCAGGATGTCCTCCACGTTTTACACGCTTCCGGCGTTAGCGTGGTCTGTGCATGGATCCCTGGTCACATAGGCTTGCGAGGCAATGAAATGGCGGATTCGGCAGCCAAGATGGCTACCACGAAGCCCAGGGTTCGTGTACCATCTGTCACATCGGAAGATTTTAGGGCCGTATTGCGGAGAGCTGTGCAAACCTGCTGGCAGGAAGAGTGGTCCACTCTCCGCAATAATAAACTTAGATCTGTGAAAGAACTTCCGATTCCCTGGGTTACCTCCTGTCATTCATCTCGTCGCGAGGAGGTGAGTTTGGCTCGGTTACGTATTGGGCACTGCTTTTTTACTCATACTTTTCTTTTTAAAAAGGAGCCTGCTCCACTGTGTCCGTTTCTGTCCGATACGCGCTGCAAGAATGTTTTTACCTAGCACACCTTAGGACGCCTCTGCAGCTGCCGGCCAGCTTTGCAGAAATGCTAGCGGACGATAATAAAGTAGTGGAGACGGTTTTTAGATTATTTTCTAGGTTAGGATTTAGTGAACGAACTTTTTGGTAGGTTGGATTTATATTTATTTTCACTTTTGTTTGTATTTTTTGTTACGTACGTGTATTTTTTATGATTTTATTTACATTTGTACAGATTTTTAGAACGATTTATATCTGGTTTTTGTCATGACTAGTTTTTTAAAGGGCGCTGATGACCGCTGTAGTTGAGTGCCCTTATACACATCATCATCATCATCATCATCATCATCATCATCGTCGTCGTCGTCGTCGTCATCATCAAATTTTATCACTACCGCACTTGCTGAAACAGTTTGTTTTCGTAAACAGTTTTAAGATCGAATTAATTATGAACATTGTACATATACAGAAGTACTTTAAACTTGTTAAAACTACCACAGCAATAATAAAAATAAATAATTTAGATTGACTTCGTTATAGACAAAGTTGATTCCTAAAAGTGCTGTCCTGGTCACCCCATGAACTAGAAATTTTCTAAAAATAATATTACAGAATTTAGCAGTTGGTTGCATTTAATTTCTGGGTTATGTTCCTTTGTAAACTGACGTTCATTAGTGCTAAGGGCAGCTATAGTGCGATCCATATAAACCTGAACCACTTCAATCAATAATAGGACACACGTGCAACTTTGGGAGGATGTAATACACAACTGGGAGATTACATTACACTATTGATATCTC